>JAKLMI010000111.1:0-46942 GCA_022813495.1 Pasadenomyces melaninifex
GGTGGAGCGACGTATGTATCACGTCTTACTGCTTCGAATATCTCCCATGTACTCAACGGCCTGTTTTGTAGTGCGCCGTCATTACCTGTAACTGAAATATTCCTATCATGCCAATTATCGACTTTTGTATTGACATCCACCTCACCACTGTGCAAAACCTGCAAATTCCTGCCGAAAGATCGAGCCTGAGTGGTTGGTGTGCCTGGTGAAAGCCTGTCTGTAGCGATATCCCGAGCATTCATGCCATTGACAAGGGGGCTCCGTGGAGTATCAAAATTCATTCTTAGTCTTTTTACCGATCGTGGTGCTGGCGACGCAGACCTTCGCAAGCCATTGCTGGGATCTATAGCAGGATGTTCAGAAGTCGCAGCAGGTAGTTGTGTCGGTGTCTGAGAACTTGTCCACAGTAATGGCAGTCTGCTACCCGAGTGCTCATCAGCTGTTGTCTGAGGTACTTCCATTGGACGTGGCAATACTGGTATGAGGTTCATGCCTTCGGCTGGAGCCAATGGCACGGTCGACGTGTCTTTGATCCTGTTCCCATCTTTGTCTCTTGGTCGCTTATCCTTGCCTTCGGCTTTCCATTCTTTCCACTTCCTCAGCATGGCCCATGTTCGTACTGGGTATTCCGACTGTAGTATTTTGTTCTTCCATTCAGCGGCTTTGACGGGGTCTTCGTTCAGCCACGAATGATCTTTGTGCAAGAATGCTAGTAGGTCCTGGTCTTTGAACAGGTGCGTGCGCAGCTCCTCCTTGCTCATGATCGAGGGGTCTTTACCCTTTGTGTTTGTTGTTGTCACTGCAACCGGCATATTCACGGGAGGCTGCTGCTGTATATGAACAGGCTGTATCTGCATAGGTTGATAGGGCTGCATGATCCATGTTGGTGGCGCGGGTCGAGTGTATGGCTGATGATATTGGTAAGGATAAGGATGGACTTGAGGTAATCCGAAGGGAGAGGGGCCTCCATAAGGTCCTGCCAGTCCTTGCTGCTGGTGAAATGCAAGCCTTCGAGCAGCCTCTTCTTGCTCGCGTCGTTTAGTATACTGATTGGGATGTTTCGCTTTCTCACCAAGCATTGCTGGCGACGCACCTCGACTTTGCTTGCTTACCTGTTGGGATTGAGCCCATTCCTCCTTCTCCTTCTGCTTCGTATATTGGTTGGGATGTTTTGGTTTCGAAACTGCAGGTGGCGTGTATGAAGCTTGTGGCATATGATACGGAAGACTGAATGGCGACGCAGAGGCAGGTGAAGGTGCAAAGCCTCCTGGAGTTGTGCTTTCCGGATACTGTTCGCTTAGTGCGCGTGTTGGAGTTGGAAGTGCTGTACCGCTTTGCTCTTCCTGATCTCTACTTTTCTCCTCGTCTTTCAACCTGCGCTCAAGCTCTTCACGTTCGCGACGCTTGGTATACTGATTAGGATGTTTCTTCTTCAGAGGTGCTGGTGAAGGTGCTTGGTCGGAAACGGTGGCCGTGTGACCATTTGAAGATGCTGCTTGCTGTATAGCTAGACTTTCAGCCTGTTCCCTCTCTCGTCTCTTGGTATACTGATTTGGGTGCTTCTTCCGTGGCGGTAGTTCGTGAGTGATGTCGACCGCATCGATAGTCCGCTTGAATGGAGCAGGACTTGCCCCTGTCGCTGGCGTAGCTGTTCTAGTGATGGGACTTGCCACTCCAGCAGTACCTGAGCTTATATCGCGCGTCATAGGGACCTTCTCCCCATTGAATCTCGTCTGCCGTTCAGCAGTAGTAGTAAGAGCGGCTCGTGCTCTAGTTCTTGGCGCAAGTGGAGCCTCTACAGGAACTGCCTTTGCTATCCAGGTGCCGTCAGGTCGATCGAAGAAAGCCGCATTCTGCGAGTATGGGATTTGCTTATCTGGATTGAGAGGTCGTCCTTCGGCTTTGGCAGTAGCTATGATAGCTTTGTACTGCTTGTCGGTTGGTACAAACCCACCCTGAGCAAAGGGTTCTTGAGGTTCACGACAATCAAACTTCTCCTGATCAGTGGTAGGACCTGGTACAGTATATCTAGTTGGAACCATTTTCTTGTGCGCGTCGTATTTGTAGTTGTACAGACTGGCTTCCTTACGTTCCTCGAAGATCTCACGGCTTGGCAGCAGCTGTGGGTCCTTGTAAGGTACTGGCAATGGATCTCGAAGTTTGACATGTTGTGCTTGCCTTTCGAGCTCCCGCCACTCCTTCTGAAGCTCGACAAGGGCTGCATACCCAGCCTCGCCGAGGACGTATAGTTGTGCTTGAGAGAGAGTTTGCAAGTCTTCGACCTTGAAATCATCGAAATCTGCCAGCGGCAGAAAGCCATCACTCTCAGGCTCGCGGGAAGTGTATGCCGTAGGACGTGAGCGATGCGGGAAGTGCGCGGACCAGCGAGAGTCGAGTTCTGCAGTCGCCATGATTGCAGAAAATTGTTATCGGCTCATCTACCAGCAGTATGTGAAGTTGTGCATCTCCAAAGTAAGCACTATCAGCAATTCGTAGCCAAATCAAAAGTGTGGTGAGCAGTTTGCCTGCACGCCCGATGATTGATGCGAAGGCCGTCTACTGATGCAGGAAGAAAAGAAATATGCAATGCAAGGGACAGGGAAGGCAGCTACTAGTAGTAGAGGATGGAATGGTCGCCATCGGGCAGTCGGTAGCCAATCAGAAGCATTCAGTGCTACAGCCTTACCGAATCAGGAAAAGCGTCAAGCTGGATTTTTGCCTGGCATTAACAGACCCAGCGACGTTCTCGCAGCGCTGAAGTGCAGTCTCGTTTACAGCAGCACTCGGCACGATCTTACGGGTATCTGATGATCAATTCTATCGAGTCACTTGGATGTCAATGAGCAAATTGATCATTTTTACTAGGCTTTGTGCATCCCGAACTCCATGCGTTGCGCGCGAAGCACAAAACCTGACTTGTGCCTAAAATCTTACGTTGTAGGAGGACCTGCCAAAAAGCACAATAGGCACCCATTCAGGTAGCTCGAGTTTTCGTGTAAGTATTGTTCGCTGACAGCAACAAACTGTCATTACAGAAAGGTCTGCTGTTGACCACATTTGAAGACATGGCACATATTTGCACAATCATTCCTGTAGTGCCTCTTCACCTAGACCTCGCCTAGACCTGTCCTCAAGTCGTTTCTTGGTCGTAGTTTGGGCGTCCTTTACCCAATGATCGTATTTGCCCTCCCTAACCTTTTGAGCAACCACGCCCTTCAAAATTTCACCTGTAAATCCAACAAAGTTGTGACGTCTCAGAGAATTCTCCCAATCCCAAGCCTTGCGCTTCCGCTTCTCGCGTTCAAGCATACTTTCATCCCCGAAAAGCTGAGCCTTCGTCCTCAGGTCGCCACAAACGGCCATCAGGTTGAAGCGTACCTCGCCTGCCGGGTACCTGGCAATTCGTCTTTGTAATACTGGGATGATTTTATCAGGGAAGTCATCCGGTGTACAATGTCCGTGACTGATGGGGAAGGGTTGTAAGCCGTCTAACTCGTACAACTTGCCATGATGTGTGGTGTAGCCTATGAAGTGGTATACTTCGTCCGATAGCTGTGTTGGATCCTTCTGCGTCTCATCTGCGAACGGGCTGGATCTCGCAAACGAGTTGTGAGTCTCTCGAATCATCTGTGAATTTGATAGAGCTTCACCTCGTAGATCTGATGGAAAACCAGTTGTAAAATCTTTGAATTCTGTCAGACTAGGTCCAATGTTGATGCGGTCGTGGCTGCCATCTGCGCCTGAGGAAGAGGCATTTGAGCTTGCGTCGTTGTTCAGTATGACAGAGAGGATAGCTTGTGTACCACATGCGTTTTGGATAGTTTGCGCGGCAAAGAACAACCCTTGATCCTCTACCGCTTCTGTGTCATAGGTTCCGTCTTGAGGTTTTGATCTGTCACTTGACGTCGGCGATAAGTATTTGAACAGAAATATCACACCGTAGACCGGGCTACGGCATCGTTAGCAAATGCTCAAAGTTCTCAGATCAGGCAAGGCTGGGACATGCACCTTGAACAATGTGCCTTTACCTCAAAGCTCTAATTGAATCAGCGTCTAAAGAGATAATTTCCTCGAACTGCACGCCATTGATTCCAAGCTGTTCAACAAGTGCCGTGAAAACACCTTCATCTGACTCTATGGTTGACCAGCCTCCAGCAGACGCGTCGTCTGCCATCTTGAAATAAACCCCTTTGCAGTGCGAGTATGTACGATGGAACAGGTCAAGGTTCAAGGCAATTTGGTGCTACGCAGGCTGCTGGACAACGTCATAGGCGACGCGGATCGCGCCTGCTCTACGCGTAACGAGAACTAAGAAGATGCCTGTCAGCCTTGAAAGCCTGAAGTTCGTAACACTGTTGGGTTTCCTTGCAACTGATCCCGGACAGTACCGAACAGTTTCGGGACTAAAATTCACGCTACGCATCTGGATTCGACTCGATTCTCGTTCTCTAGTATGCAATGCTTCGCTCAGAACGCTTCACAGAAATTCAGACAAGCCAAACAGGCTAATCCCACATCGACCAACCATGCACACCCCAGCCTCTATGTCGCTTGGGCTGACCCCAATCACCCTTAGTCGCTTCCTGCAGATCGTCGACGTTGAGGTAGTCGACACCTTCTTCGACCAACACGCGCCAGATGTACTTCTCTAAGCCCTTTGGCCAAGCAGGAGTGCTCCAGTATCTGACTTTTAAGCCTTGTCTATGTGCTCCACGGATCTGCTGTCTAATTTTATGCCGTTGACTGTGAGTGAGAAATGGTAATGGCCAGCCTATCGTCTGTGAGAATGCCACTGACGCATAGTAGCTGTTTGCTGGCGTATATATTGCCGGATTCTTGGGTGCTGCTCCAGAATGACCTTGGCCCTGATTGCTTGACTTACTCCCGACAGATGGGACTGGCAGAGCGTCTGTAGCTTCTGCGTACGTAGCTAGATATGTTCGCTCCTCGACATCATCATATGTTGACCAGTGTCCCTGATCGGTCCCGTCGTCAAGTGCAAGATTGCCGAGCAATTCTAGTGGCGCATCGAAAAACATATCTCGATATCGAGAGCTTTCAACAACTCGATTGAAAGGCGCATTCCCTGTTACGACCACAGTTACCGGTCCTTCCACAATCGCAGAACCATTGAAGTATGTCAAATATTGCCTCTGCCTCAGTGGCTCAAGCTGTTCATAAACCACTGACCACAATTTTTGCCCATCCGTTTTGAAATCCACTAGAAGAACCAAGCTTTGCTCAGGAACAGTGTCGAACACGCCATTCCGAGGGTCGTCCAATACTGGATGGAAAGTGGTGTTAGGATTCTGTCGTTCAAGGATTTCGATCAGAGGCTCGATGTATAAGCTTTTGAAGGTGCGCTGAGGTGTCAACGATGCCCGCGAGTGACCTACGAAGAGGTCATCTGTGCTCCTGTCAGGAAAAAGCCAGACATCTGCTTCCACACCCGTACATCCTGCTCTTATCGCGCTTTTTAAAGGTACTGGTCGCCAGTAATCATTGTGGCTGTGACACTGGACTGGCGAAATATCTGCTGTATAATCGGTCGGCCAATGCGATTTAGCATCATTTGGCCTCTGCGATCGCCATGAGGAATAAATTCGCTCGAAATCGGAAGGGAAGAACGATTGAATGAAGCCAATAGTGAGCAAGATGAATTCGATCAATCCTAATAGCATCAACGCAATTGCGAGACACTGAAAGATTATGCGCAAAGGCCGTGACCTCTTGTTACAACTTGTTAGCTTTGATTGGTTCTCACCAGGAATGTTGTTCGGCCGTCGTACGCCACAGATCAGTCTGCTGAGCAGGAATCGCCGCTTCTTGCGTTGGACACGATTTTGCACATAATCATCCTCAAGATCATCGTTATCGCCAGCATAGCTGCTGAAAAATGTTTGCTTTGAGGCAGCTCCACATTCTTCGTCACGCAGCAAACGAGTGTCTTCCTCGATACTGTCCTCGAGGTCTAAGGTACCTGCATGTGACGCAGATGCCGCTGGTTGTGGTTCGTCTCTATGGTCAGGTTCTTGCGCTCGGATGCAGCGGGATGTCGTGCTTCCGAGCATGTCAGGCTTGCTGAGTAAGGGGAGAAGAGCCTCAGGCACAATCACGGGCCAAAACAGTACTGAGGGGTAGCCAGATGCAGCAGTCAAGCGATTGAAGGTATCAGAATTGTTTGAATGCAAAATGAGTAGACACAAACAGATGGAATGCTGGCTTACGGAGGGTGACAGCCAACGTGCGAATAATGAATTTCACCCGCGCTTGCGATAGCTCTGTCACAAACCAATGCCACATACCGTCCACGCAAGCTCGGACTGCTAGTTAGGACTGTTTTCATAGCTTCCTGTAACAGCCATCGAGGCCTGCACGCATTCAATAAGAAAAGAGTACTGACAAGCATGTTTACCCGAATAATTGTCACTGTCGTACGCATCATGCCGAGTCAGTTCCTGCAAGCGTTCTAGACAACGCCAAATAGCTGTAGAGATGTCACATCGTGCTTCCACTAAGGTTCAAAATGGGTGCGAATAGAGTCTTGTCCACCGTCAAGCATTGAACCCTTGCGGCCAATCGAACGTGGCATGTGCGTCGTTGGAGCTCATTTTCTTCGTGAGGTCTAGAATGTTTGTGGGCAAGTGGAGTTGAGCTTAAATGGGCACCTGCATCTTCTGGGTCATCGCCTAAGCTCGAGCCGAGGAGCTCATTATCAGCTGCAGCCAAGACAACAACTCTCGTGAGCGCGACAGGCTCGGCGGTGTTCTGGATGGCTATGTTAAGCGGCAATCAATCCCTCGACGTCGACGAAGGACGCGTTGCGAAGGCTGTCTTCTACAAGAGTGTAGCACCATGTAGTCGTCAATGCTTCTGACGTGGCAGCTTACGACTGACTCCACACTGAATCGTTCTCGATACTTTCCAAGTCTTATGTGCATCACAAAAGCCGACGATTACATACTACTGGATTGACGATACTCTAATCTCCTATTTTCAAGCGCCCATTTTAGCATAACCTTGATGAGTCCTTACGCTTAGCGGCGTGAGAGGGTAGGAATCTGGGACTTCTGTAGTTGTCGAACGTGGTGGCTTGTCATCAGTATGCCTATACACTTGACCAGCAAAGACCGGCGGATGCGAAAGATCAATCATGTTCTTCCCAACACTGTCGATCCAAACTTTCGTGGGTGCATTCTTGTCACCGACACTTGGATAGTGTTGTGCTGCCAGCAGCCTGCCAGCGGAGAGGTGGTTGAGATGTTGCCGAATCTGTGCTGGACCTCGACGAGCAACTGAGAGAATCACTGAAGCCAACAGGACCAGGCCGCTCACAGCGCAAGCGACTAAAGCAGGGATCGCATACAGCCAATGGTACTGTACCTTTCTCCGGTAAAGAAGCACAGGTACCAGTGGCTGCCCGTTACTGGTCTCTTCCCGCTTGTTCAATGCCGTTGACTCATCATGATCCCAGCCTTTGCTACCTTGAAGTGTTTGAGCAGCAACATCAGTCCATACCAAGTTGAGGATGGTGGGGACGTCAGTGATGTTCTTCGACAAATAGTTCCATCGTCTTGACATTGCCAAGTTTGTGGCACCAGTGTAGTCGGGCAGGTCGCTGAAGCCAGAACTGCCAATCTGGTAAGCACTACCGAGGATGTTCTTTGGAAGACCGCCAGCAGGGTTGTACTCAAAGCCACCCAGAGTATTACTACCAGAGTTTGGCCAGATATAGCCGGGAAGGTACAACTCTTCTGCTCTTTTCAGCGAGATATTGTTCTTGGCGGCCTGTGTTGCGTCGAAGTCGTCGCTGACCAAACCCCATAGTTGATTGATATCCGATATGCGAAACGGCTCTTCAGGCTGCTCGATACCCCACAACGGCATGTCCTTGTCACGGGCATAGCTCTTGTCGGTAATGTTCAGCACAGTCAATGCGCTCAGATCGGAACCTAGCGTCGCATTGTACCTAAAACCTACTGTCTTTAGGGACACTTTGTTGAGACTGGCGCATGAGTATACAGACTGATGATAAGTAGTATTAGCTTCAAGCACCAACGAATCCTTTCCATCAACACGTCGAGCTGCCGCATAGAACAAACCGCATTGCACCTGTATGTTCGAGCTATTTGCATAATCTGCTTGCCCTGAGCCGGAGCATAAGAGACTAATAGTGCTAAAATTTTCGCTGGTGATGTCGAAAGGATTCTTGTATATACCACTAGTGTACGTCGTGTTGGAGAACGAGCTATTCGTCACCGAGTAGACATTCTTGAAAGGGTTTGCAAGACTAGCATAGCTCGAATCAACATAGATGCCGTTTGGACTAGCACCAGCGACACTTCCGTCAACCAGAGGAAATTTCTTGCCGACGTAAGAATTCAGGTAACCGAAGGCATCGGGGGAGGGTCGGGTAACGTTGAAGATCAAGGCTGCATAAACATTCGCGAGCCAGGCAGCCTTGTATGCCCTCTGCTGCAGCTTTGGATTGTTCTGGTTATCATCCATCGCCAACGCAGGATACTCTTGAATCAGATTCGCGAAGCCACCGTCATCGATGATCGAGATGTTTTGCATGCTGGTCGCCGCGGCGGATGGCTGACCGGCAATCGTGAATTCCAACGTCAAATTCGTCGGGACGCAACTTGTCAACGGTTCCATCCATAACAAGTCTTCTTCCCATTCTGCCGCCTGACCTACGGATCGAGGTATCGAATGATTTCGGAAGCCTATGCCGCCTAATTCCATTAGCTGGATTCAATCAAGACTCGAATTACCTGCCATCGACCATATCCACCACCAAACCTTCCACGGCCTCCAGCTTCTCATCAAGTACCAACGTTTTCAGATTGCGCCACATATCGACTGGAAAAGGCTTGTCATTGTTCTTGCCCCTTTTGACCCTCCAAGCGTATTGCCTCGATCTGATGTCGAAAAATCCTGAAACTGACTTCGCAAACCTTTTTACTCCCCCTGAGTAGAGTTCGCGTTGGCTAGGTGGAATAGTGATGTTGTACGTATCGTCAAATTCTAGGCTCGTGGTGAAGCCATCCTCTGTGATTGTCTCGATGTTGTTGTAACTACCTGGACAAGCACTATAGCCACCGAAACCACCACATTCCCGATTGATGACCACATCTGGACCTTGAGCAGGAGTGCCAAGTCCTAGGGCGCTGCTATCTGCTAAATGTACGAAACTCATCGACTGCATTTGACTCTCCGGCAGCACAGCGTCGTAAAGGCCAAGTGGGGTGATAACAGCGGCCAGTGCAATGAGCATCAGGCCCAGTGGTCGTAAAAGTGCAAGACTCCGGACTGGCACATACACCTCGTGACCAGCGGCTGCATCGCTCCTCAATATCGCCGGCCATAGCGAAGAGTGAATCTGTCGTGCAGTCACGGAATAGGTCACGGCAGAATGCTGCTTGCCAAGGAGGCAAACCAGCACGAGAACGAGCGCATTTGGAAAGAGAAATTGAATTATGACGGCAGCTGCAGCGATGATACCTGAGACCTGACCGACAGTGATGTCCAGCGCCATTGTTTCGGGTCAAGCAGACGACCGCCAGGAGAGCGCAGAACGACACCGCAAGAAGCGAGAACAAGAACAAGTCAAGCCATGAGTTCGTTGCAATTAAGCATCGGATTCAACGACTGTTATTCTTGTTAGGGGACAGCAACCGAATACGTGGTGTGAAGCGACCTCGACCTACCCTTGAGCGTATGAAGCGTGATGTCCCCGGTCTTCGCTTGAATGCGAACCAAGGAGGAGTGATGTATGCTTGCAAAGGTCAACCAAAGTGGAAGAGCTTGTACTTGGACAAAGATAAAACTATCGTGAATTTATAGGTTGAACCAATCAGCATAGCACATCAGAGACAATCTCTGGTCAATTGTAAAGTCGACTAAGGAGGTAGTGTTTCAAAGGACGACATTCTAGTTCTTCCATGCTTGGGTTTGATCAACGACTTCTTGTTTCGTGTCGAGCAATTTGAGGCAGCTCGTATCCGTTGGATAGCCAAGAAGCTTTTAGCCACTTAGAATGCATGCCAAGCCGGTGTCCTGCATAGGCCACGGGAATAGGTAGCATTTTAGGTAAGCCCGTCTGAGGTCAGGAGACCAACCTCCCTCCAATTTACATCGTGCTAAAGAGCTTCGTCCCAATTGTGAGGGTAACAGTGATGCAACGCAACAGAATACTATTGCTAAAACTTCAGGCGCAGAGCGAGGGTGTCAAAAAAGAGGGTATCATGACAATGGGTTCAGCTCCAGCTCTGCACTTTTTGTTATGTGTTGGGGTGCTTCCTGTCGACCCATCATCGAGCTCATTACTAGCCTGAACTGCTCAAGGACCAAACACTGGTGTTCTCTGCAACCTTTTCCGACGTCCGCGAATCATATGTGCGGCGATTGAACTGCGACGCTGTATATATGCCTGAGAGACACGACTGTTCTTGTCTCCAGCTGCCACGCGCATACAGTGAGAATGTGCTCGGACGGAGGCGCAAGAACGTAACTCTCAGATCGACTGCATTGTAGAGAAAAGCAAATCATAGTAAATGCTAACAGGCTGGAAACAACGAGAGTGGCAAGCATTCGATATCGGATCCTGCGAAAAGGAATCGTGCCCTGCACATACTCATACATAATGGTTCGAGACGTACCTGGTAATTTCGACAATTTGCCTCGCATAAAACAATACGGACCAAAACTCCTTCCCGGAACAATCCATACTTCTGAAGAACGTCGGCGACTACATCGCTCTATTGATCTTCAATAAATGCCCTGGACTTACCGATAAAGTCAAAAACGTTCACTACCCTATCTCCAGCCGAGCAGATCAGGCAAATTATCTAAAGACGGGTCCTGCCTGAAGTAAATATTATTACGCAAACCTCTCGCGAGAAACCATCTAAATGATGGCTGGTTTAGCTGAGAAGCGCTTGATCTCCTGAGTATGAGCTGCTGCGAGAAAAGGCGAACCCGATATTGAAATCAGCCATGTTCATCATATGGCTAGTTTCGTTGGGTGGAGCAGCAGAAAAGAAGTTTTCCTTGCTCGGAAGGTGAACGTAGCGTTAGCTACACCTGGATAGACTGACGTGCCGGTGTAAATCTGTATCTGTCCAAAGCAGCCATCTTCTCTTCTGGGCTTATTTCATTATCAGAATAGACCAACCTTGACGGCTTCGTTGCCTTTTCTTTACTCTCTTTATCCTTTTTAGCTGCCTTTGTTTCAGAGCTTTCGTCCTTGGAAGGTGCGGCAGGTTGTACCAAGGCTGGATTGGGAGTGACCGTTTTGGCCCTGGCTGCTACCTCATCTGCCTGCTTGGAAGCACTAGAGATCAGGTCATCCAGTGAGGAAGCACCGTCAGCTTCACCAGAAAGTCCGGTAGGCATTCCTATCTGAGGCTTCGTCGGGTTGTACCCTTCTGACTGCTGCGTGCCTAGAATTGGCGGAGCAGCATTGTGCGTCACAGGATTCTGGCCTTGATGCATCTGCTGGAATTGGACAGCATTAACAGGAGGGGCACTCACAGCTGGTCTTTGTGGCAATCCTGGAGCACTGGGTAAGCTACCAGTGCCTATTCTTTGAGGGAGACCGTTCTGAGCAGGTGAGTGAGTTCTTTGCTGTGCAGGAAATGGAGAAACAGGCGAAGCGGAATGATAAGCACGTGGCAGACCTACTTGTCCCATAAAACCATTTTGTGGTACCTGTGATTGATAGCCTTGCCCAGACATTGGTATTGCTCCTTGAAGGGGAGACGGTGAAAACGTGGTGGGCGAAGCAAAAGGTGGCTGGAATGGTTGCGGTGGTTGGCTATACTGTTGGTGATACGCATGCATCGGTTGTCCAAAAGCCTGAGGCGGAGGCGGACTTTGGGCAAACCCAGCATTGCCTGCTGTATAGACAGATTGAAAGGCTGGTGCTGGGGGCTGGTTGTATGTTTGTGGTGCGGAAAAGGTTGTTGTCGAAGGTGGAGCGGCGTACTGCTGTGAATATACTGGATAAGCAGGACTAGTTGCTGGTGCAGGAGACTGTACCGCGACTGTTTGCACTTGAGTTGGAACAGGGGTGTTACTGCCATCGCTGCCGCCGCCGTTTTGCTCAGCAGCTAATTTAGCAGCCTTATGTTCTGCAAGCCTCTTCTTTAAATCGGAGGGTGATTCGAATTTCGGCTTTTTGCTGGCTCCTGCCGCTTGCATGCCCGGTGCCGGGTTTCCGGTAGCAGCACGTCGCTCAGCTTCCGCTTGATGATATTGTGTAAGAACGCGTTGATTATGCTGCTGCACGATTTCGTCTGGAATACCTTCCATACCAAAAATCTCTACATCAAGACCTGCGCGATTAGGCAAAGCGTTCTCGATGGCTGATAGGGTTTCTTTGTGCACCTGATTCATGTGTACATTGAGACCTTTTCCATTAGTACTACCTTATAAACACAACTGAAGCACTTACCACCAGCAGTGTTGAGTCTGCGACCACACCTGTCGCACTTGAAATGCTTCGCTTTCTGATGGTTGATGAGAATCTTGAGGTCATCGAAGTCGCGCTCACAGTAGTAGCACCTGTCACTGTCAGCTCCGTATGATGGTCGCTTCCGGCCGCTCGTACCATGGACGTGCAAGGACTTCCTCGATATCAGGATGCCCTCTCTTCTTCTTTGTCATCTTCACAGTGCGTCCTACAGATTGATGATTATCGGAATTACAAATTGTTCAAAGATGCGATACCCGAAAACGCCAGTGGGTTTAGATAGTTGTCGCGATGTCACGGAAGATGTGCAAAGAGGATTAACGTGTCAAGGACAACCGAAAGGATAGACCGAAAGCAAAGCGCGATAGCAACGCAGCGAACGCAGCTGCTTACCTGTCCGTGCTCTGACAAGGCCTCAAGGCAAGATATAATGCCTTAGATTTGAGGCATCATACCAATCGCGCTTTGAGGTAGTATCATAGCAGACGACATCCATAACCACCTCGTCTTGGAATTGGTTGAGAAGGTAGTTCCCATGATGATTTCTTACTTGAGTCTGGCGTATTACTTCGCTTCCTTCCTGTGTGGTACTCTATATACCCTGTAGTGATGTCTTAATGCTCGAAAAACTACATGGCAGATTATGGAATATCAGTGCTCCATACATAGCCTTTTGCTCTCTAAGTGACCACAGTCGATGTGTCCTCTGAATGGTGTCGCTTATTGACGATCTGAAATACTCGTTCTTGTGCAAACTCATGGGTCACAAGCATATCCGTGGCAGGTGGGTATAGAGCATTACCATTTTTGCTGAATTAGACAGATGATACTTGAGCTACATCTAGCAATAGATGAGTTTCTTTCATCGTCCTGGCGATTCCAGCTCCGAGGAAGAGTCATCGGAAGATGATGTAGATTACACTGTATCGACAGCAGATCGCAGTCATGCTTCTGCAAAAGAATCCACCGGAAGCACAGAAGATGTGATCATTCCAGAAACAGCCATTGATACACTCTCATTGACGCACACTATTAGTCATGGTGAGGACGGCAACATCATTGACGTGGAAGAATCCCGCAGCATTATGATAGCATCGATGCTAGAGGAACTCACGAAGTATCGAGCGGCAGAACTGTTAAACAAACACAGCAACGGGGAGCCTTTCGACCGTCATTCACCTCAGGTCACCGAATTCGCTAAAGATCTTTTTGACAAGTCAAGCGGAATCTTGCACCAGACTGGTATGATGTCTCGGGAAGCAGCCTCAGACAACAAGCGGATCGTACGCAATCAGTACCTGTCTGCCCTCGAACGTGCGAGTTATACCGCAACAGCCAACGATAGCCTTCGCCGTGGATCGGAGGACAGGGCTCAGGCAGGGTCTACCTTAGCGACAAGCACAGCTCTGATACGCCAATCCAGTCAGCAAGCCGCTGCAGTTCAGAGTAGCGCAGCTAGACAACTTCAACAACTCGGTCACGAGACGAACAATTTGCAGGTCGTCAGACCGCCAAGCGTTGACCTGCAACTCTTATCGCTAGGTTCAGGTCTGTCTCTGCGTGGTCATTATGAATTGGCCTTTGAGGAACGTAGTCTTCTGGGCAAAGGTGGATTTGGCAAAGTGTAAGTCGATGGTTGCCCCTCTTGTCTGCACTGGTCTGTGTCACTAAGGCTTATGCAGTCATCGAAGCTACAACGTATACGACCAGAGAGAATACGCCGTGAAGAAGATACCATTGTCCCCAAAACTTTCTGAGCAGTACCGCCGCGGTGGATTGACTGCGCTGAACCACGTACTTCGTGAAGTTCAGGCTCTTGCTCGGCTTGATCATTGTCACATTGTTCGTTATCATGCGGCCTGGATAGAAGAGCCTATCATAAGGTCTTCACCACCGCCACGCCTCAAAGCAATACCCTCTCTGTACCGTCAGCAGCCTTTGCTGCTCGACAACAAGCCAGCTTCACAACACTTTTCGGCTACTGACTGCCAGATCTCCGGAAGCAATGGGACTCAGGATCAGCAGAGAGGCAGTCATGTTGGTGGCGATAAAAGAAGTGAATATGACTTCAGCAAGGAGCCGGTAGCCTTCGCCAAGAATGACGAATCATTCGATCCCTTCCTACGCTCTGGCCCAGCAAGCATGAACAATCAGCCTCTATGGTCGCAATCGCCGCCCGTTTCTGGTATACATGAGAGGAAGTCGGATGAGGTCAACAGCCAGAGTTCCGACCTGTTCAACTATGTTAACAGCTCATATGTGTTATTCGTTCAGATGACGTTGTATGATATGACCTTAGCAGACTATCTTGCGCCGCTCAACTCGCCACACCATAAACACGACACTAGTATTGGTCGCCATTGTTTCCATTTGTTGCCGAGTCTGCAGCTGCTACTAGGTGTTCTACGTGGTTTACAGTACATTCATGCTCATGGATATGTTCATCGCGACATAAAACCGACAAATATATTCTTGTCGCATTCCAGCCGCTCGAGTTCTTTGAGTGTCGAATCTGCTCAAGGCTATATTGACGTTGGTTCATGTCAGAGCTGTGCAACGACCATACCACGTCTGTTGAATCCCCGAATAGGCGATTTCGGTCTTGTAGCTGACCTGGAAAAAGCAGCTGAACTCAGTCCATCTTCTGACTCGTGTGATCACAGCGGGGAACCCATCGGAACGCAGTATTACCGTCCGCCGATAAGAGAAAAGGAACCTGTTATCACTGATGAAAAGATAGATGTTTTCGCTTTGGGAGTCATCTTTCTCGAGCTACTATGGCCGTGTCAAACGCGCATGGAAAGAATGAATCTGCTTAGAGGCTGTCAAAGTCGTGATGTACCATCAGAAGTATTGCAGAAACTGCTTTCAGAGGGACTCTCAAGCGAGATTATTGGAATGGTTGAGTCGTGTATATTCGGCATGATCGATCCAAATGCACAACTGAGATGGTCATGTGCCATGGTTAAGAATGCTGTCGAAGCTATACACAAGAAAGTCTTGATACAGACACCAGGAGAAGAGCCCGACTGAGAACGCACGAGTAGTTGGTTGAGTTGGCGGAATGCAATAAATTGACGACGTTGCATTTTATTCACCGACTGTCCTTCTAAAGTTGCCGATGCTGAATCAAAACAAACGCCCAATATTGTATAAAGTTGCCAACATACCGGTCATTACTGTGTGCAACGAGAAGGAATGCAGACTGGCTTTGCTGACAAGAAGTGGCTCAATTGCATCTCTGTCACCACCATCGACTGCCTGCTCTGCGATGCACACGGCTTGCGAGCAGCTTCTCGGTTTTACAGCGACGATCTCCCATATCTATCCGGATTCGTGGTTTGATGTTACACTTCCCAGCTAGGACATTCTTAAATTAATAGTGCACAGACCTCTATTTCACCGCATTCGTTGTCAGGTCCAAGTTGTTCGCATTCAGAATGAGCCAACTGCAGACAATAAATTGCCCGCAGGTCGTCATGACTGGGTGAAGCAGCTCATCTGACTTTAACACAATCGAGATTGAAATCCAAACCTGAACCCACATCCTCATATAATCGAAGCTCACCAAACATGCTGGCACTTTTTACCCTCATCAGCCTGGGCTTGACAGCCTATGCGCAAACTACCACAACATCTGTATTTTTGCCTATTGTCGACAACCAGCCGTTGGTTGCATCGTTGTCAAAAGAGGTATGCTCGAACACGAATTGAAGGGAACCTGCTAATATTAATAGAATGGCGATATCAAAACAATGATTGTTCGTTGCCCAGATGGCACAGATTCAAATAAATGCGGATTCCCTACGCCTGTCACGGTCACTGCCGGTCCGAGCACAGTAGCACTCACAACGACAATTTCCAATACAATGGTGGTAGACATCCACTGCAGCATCAAAGGTTCGAGTGAAGCGGGCTGCACTCAGACATATACAGGTCCAGCAAGCCTGTACACCTCTGGAAACGGCATCGACCCTTCAAAGACCACGACGTGGACTGCCAGCCAATCGCTCGAATCCGGGAAGGTCACATATATTCCAGTCACCATTACAGCCGGTGCGTCGAGTACAACGTCCAAAGGCAACGCTGCTGCTGCCACACCGTCTGCGGGTGTGATAGGCCAGATGTTGGCGGCAGGTCTTTTCGCGAATCTGGCAGCTCTTGCATATTAAGTCGTCGTTGACGCCATCGTGCAGAGGTAGCGCCAGATCTGAATCTGGGTGGAACAGGGGGTGGCGAGCGCCTCGTACGTCTTTCCGCACAATCGGTTCGAGTAATAATGCCTAAGCTCGGTTGAATTGTTATACGTATTATGTGAGATAAATATTCCTGAGCAAAGCTAGGCGAGAAAACCGAGTGACTTCCTGTTGCGTTTTGAAAACTATGTTTTTGCAGATTTACATTGGTTCATTTATGCCCCACTACGTAAGCGAGTCAACTTTACACGAAAAGATGAGACTGGTCGGATCCTTTGCGGAGCGAGTGAATGTGCACCATGTCGAGCGGAAGTACACTACCGTACCTGTGATAGAGCCGGAGCTTCAGGTATGAACACATTAATGATCTTACGAGGCAGTCACGCCACTAGCAAAAGGCCTGTGACAGTGAAGTATCGTGCCACAAATCGTACAACTTGTTCTTCTACGGCAGTGTTCTGACTGGTAGCTATATGTATATCATCGACGGCAGCAGCAACGTAAGAGTCACTATAGGATGTGGTGGCGAGTGAGCGGAACGTGTAACGCAAGTTTGACTGAGCTGCGTTCGAATACGGTCGAACCACAACAAGCAGTAGTTCGGTTACTCTCCATCATTGACTTCATAGACATGTACCTCGTGCAGTATATTTCCATGCTGATGCTGCCAATCATTATTAGGTGATCAGCCGGAAGCTGAAATGGCAGATGCAATGCTGCTAACAGTTACGTGTGTGCAAGGATAGCCAAACGATCCTGTGTTCCTGTGAAGCAGGAGTGACATTCATCTCCGCCAGACGAGCCGAGGATCATTGTCATTGGCGGGAGGAAACTACCGCATAGTACAGGGATCGAAGATCGAGAAATTGAGAAATTCTGAGAATCCCATGCTTTCAATAAGGAAAGGTGCGGAAAGCCGATCCCGTTGTGAGCAAATCGGCGATCTGAGGCTCGGAAATGGGTTTGCGCTGACAACGTGCTTCTTGACCCGCATTCATTTTGAGCCTCAGCACTCCGTGATTGGGTCTTACTGATCCAAGCGCCTGCGGAAGGACAGACTAGTATCAGAGCTACAGCAGGTGTTGGAAACACAAAGCACGATACAGGGTTAAGTGTCTGCGTAGTGTCAGCAGACCTGGGAGAAAGGTATTATCATTTTCACTTCACGCTTGACAGTAGCCAGATCTCCGCTGCTTACCATTGGATTGAGAAAGCGAAAGCAATGCCCGCTTTGAGCGCAAGCTCAATTGCCAACAAGTAGTAGCCCGTGCTTTTTCAAGCCGTTCAGCAGGCTCACACATTTCACACACCGCAGAGTCCGCTGGCGCTATGCAATATTAACTCTGTCAAAAGAAACCTTCTGCCGCGTTACACTAAGAGAAAGAATGTCTCCTTACTGAAGGTGCTTCCTCGGTCGCCAGCCTGAACAAGGACAAGGCATTTCAAGAACATGCATGTCTGTTAACCATGCTGAAGGTAGCTTGGTCCACACGTTGGAGCGATTGTCGGTGGTTGACAAAAAGGAAGATCTCTCGATCTGCGTTGATCTGTACTCAGAAGTGACTTGCAGTTAGTCTTTTTACCTCCAGTACTAGCTGCAGTTCATGCGTAGCTTAACATATGTTAGCTGATCCTGACCTTGTCAACCCATCGTTAGCGAGGATACAATTCCCATCGTACCCGTCTCCTCGCCGTGTAGAAGTTTCCGCTTCAAAGTCCTATTGTTTATTTCGTCCCTTTCAGCTTTTGAAAAGTGTTCTATTCGACCATAGATCCTTTGTTTTCGTTCGTCACTTTTCGACAAAACAGATTGATCAGGACTAAACAGCTTCTATACACCACACCAATCACTGCGTTAAAAGTATCAGCGGAATCATTTCTCCCCGCATACATCGTATTGCCGTTGACCGTTGCGAGCTCCTTGTCGCGTAGCGCACATCTAGCAAGAGCATACAGGGTCGCAATTTCTAACAGAAGGAAACCTCCCCTTCTCGGCAACCAAGTATCAAATCTCAGTCTTTAGAGCTACCGATATTCGAGGAAATTACTCCTCTTTGCGCACATTTCTGAAGACAAGCTTCGACCTATCGCTGTGATCCAAGCTTCATCCCTCTGCAACTTTGAGACCCATAACCAGAAAGTCAACGAAACAAACGGAATAATCCAACAAACGATTCGACCTCAGGAGCCGCATTCGACCAGCACAGCAGTTGGTGCCTTTGTACCACTGTCTTGCCTTACTTACAGGAGATTCATTCTTCAGTAGCATACACCATGTCTACTTCGTTTGCGCCTTCTACTTCATTTGCGCCTTCTACTATAACTACCATGAGCGATTTGGACGGCTACTCCGTTGCAGGAGACAACAATTACACCCAAATGAACCAGTCATTCTTTCATCTCGAAGGAGACGATTTCGGCTTCGATCCCGCTCCTCCTGTCAAACTAGAGTCGTATAGCCCAGCATCTAGCAATCAGGTTTTTGGTGATTTTCAGTTTGATCCAATCAAGCCTGCTGGACCACAAACTGGCAACAATAGGGCGACAGAGCTTGAGCCAATGCTGAGCCAGCATCTGTCACAATCCGCCAATGCTGTCTCGCGTTACGGACAGGTCACACCACCACGATCCAATTCAGAGTCTTCTACGGACCGAGTACAAAAGCCTCAGAAGCAGAGACGAGTCTCAAGACCGTCAGCAAAAATCGAACAAGATGAAGGCCCAAAGCAGGCTTCTGCTACGGGCCGAAAGCGACGAAATACAAGGAAGAACTCTATAGTCAGCGTTGGCTTGCCAGAGGACGATGACAGAAGAAAGCAGTCACTTGAGAAGAACAGATTAGCTGCTGCTAAATGCCGAGTCAATAAGAAAGAGAAAACCGAACAATTACAACGAGATTCGCATGATAAGGCGGTACAGAATGCCCTGCTGAAAGAACAGTTAATGCATATGAAGGAGGAGGTACAGCGGATGAACGCACTGCTCCTGGGCCACGCCACTTGCGAAGGATGCAAATCTCCAGACGACCTTAACAAGCACTTGAACGCCCTTGGCAACGAGTTCTTCACCCATCACATGTCTACCATGCCACAAGATTTCCAGAATTTCAACTCGCAAATGGACGAGTTGGACAATGAGCATTACTTCTCCCCTGGCACCGATGCGAGCCTGAACCCACCACTGCCAGAATTTAAACAAGAGACAGATTTCGATATGTGCACACCTATGCACACTGATTGAAGTTCAGATTATGGCCCTATTATTGACCATTTTACTCACGAATTTATGACTAAAAGGCATCATTTGTGCCGTCTCTTAAATTATTTATTCGATTACACTCGACCCGAATTATCCCACTGCGTGCGAACGCTTCCAGGGCGAGAAGACAAGCTCATCGTCGTCAAGTGGCGAGCTGTACCTCAGTCAAGCGTGGTCCTCTCAGTTTCTCAGCCTCCAAAACCTGCGCATGAGGAGTAAAAGGTGGGGTGGCAGTGCAGCACAGCAGCCTGTGCAGCAGCCACTATACCTCGAACAGCGAAACTTTGACCAGACACTGTCACTGCGAATAGTTATTCGCTCGGCATATCTAGGTTCTGTGTACAATCCAGCACGCAGAATACGAGTTACTGCACGAAGCTGTGAACGGACCCTGGTACTGCGTGTCTTTCGCAGTGTCGAAGTTTCGCTGCACCAGGAACGAAGCTTTCCACTGCTCAAGGAATGATTCTCAAGCAGCAACGATAGCTACAGCATCACTCAGTTTGAGAATGGTCGCTTCAACGAACTATTATAAGAACAATATAGCAAGCAAGCGTTAATACAAAAGTAATCGGATCCTGGTATTCCACATGTTCTCTCGCCAGTTCCGTATTAAATGGTGCTCATACATCTGTTTAGAGCTTGTCGCTCCAGTAATATTGACTGTTATGTCCTGTATACGTGAAGAACCAATATGTCTTCCGATGATAGCCGTTAAACCAGTCAAGACCAGACAAGTTGTTAGATTCCTACCTTTCAGCCCAAATAATGTCCCTCGGGCTTGTTGTTACGGAAATGCAGCTCCGTTCACGCATATTCACCCTTGTGCTCACACACACTCCATGAAGCGGGATGAACATCGGTACTGGTTGCCGCTTAATATTCAGGTAGACCAACGTCATCCGCCGATCCTTCTACGCTTTCGACCACTGGTCTACCCCTCGCACAGGCATCTTTACGTGAGAATCGAGTCTAAACACGTCCCAGCTTTTCACATGCTAATCCTGCTGACCATTCCCAGTATGTACATGCGGATATAGGACTCCGTGAGAGCGGACATGGACCCGGCAGGACAACCAGCCACAAGTCGATCTTGTGCCCACCTTGTCTTCCACCTTGAACGTTGGCGATGTCATAGTAGACTTGGCAATACAAGCCTTAAACGAGGGCCGCAATAATATCTCCGAGGGTTCGCTTCGAGGTAGTACAGTGCTGGACGGACACGTTTCTGAACACCATGCTACTGCTCGACCGCACTTCAACAGCCCTGCAAGCTGACAGTGAGGCTAGGGGTAAGCGATGGATACGCGAATAGCTATTGAAAATCCGGTGATCGCGGTCTACTCAGGTACGTAAGGTAGTCATGCCACTGTCTGCTACGTAAATGTGGCGATCGTGGGTCGTTGATGCTCGCACTGAACATCATATTCGCGATCAGTCTCAACTCGAAGGATTTGAGCCGTCAGTTCGGGAACGTGGCATGGGAAGAACTGCAGCGCTGATTATGCCGCTTTGAGCGCCCTGCAGCTTGACACTTCCAGCTGAGCCGTGGCAATGTTGCTCCTCCGCCACAACGTCGACATGGTCTTGGGTGAGAGATATACAACAAAAACCTGAACATGAATGAGGAATTGTTTCACCGCGATACCTCATTGGTCTTTAGCAAGTCAAATAAGGGCTTCGAAGCTTAAATAGACTGGGAGAGTTGCACGTACTGTTGTTCAGTGCCTACGGATTGATACCACTTACACGCATAACGCGAATTTGACCCTGCAGTTCCGTTTCTTCTAACATGGGCAAGAAGGTTCGAGGTCTACCAGGACAGACCGTACGAGATGCAAGACTAATGGAAGAAAGCTTTGTAGAACTCATCTCGTGTTGCTGAGTCAAAGTATTACTATCACTTTAAACATGTGCCACTGCTTAATATTTCCTAGCAGTTCGCAATTCCAATTGTGGTCACTCTGTTTTACGATATGCTCGTATCGTTCTTGACCACACAGGAGTGAAGTTTTGAGATGCGTTCGATATGATCTATATCTTCCAGCATATACGGTGCTCCAAATTCTCCAGTATAGTCGCTGATTCAGTCAATGAGAAATCGTGGCGCAGGTTTTGGCAAGATATTGAACCTCTTCAACGACTCTTTGATGGACTCTGTAGGCGTCTTCGTTGCAGGTGTAAAACTGTCAGCCGCAGAATTTGCCTTTGATGTATCAATACATAGACCTAGCATTACTGGCGTTGAAGCATTACTGTGGCTTACAGAAAGCGAGTGAGCTGACTCGCTAGGGCTGACTAACGCGGACGTCGATCGTGCCGCTGGGTTGATGGTAACAAGTTTTGCCAGACCTCGACGATGCTATAGTGAGTCTGTTTTGCTTGAAATAGACTTGCTCTCTTGTGTACCAATTAGTGCCGAAGGTTCCTCCCTGCTATTGACCCGAGCAAGGGCGGCTAGATCGTTGCATGTTTGTATATGGCGCAATGTTGGTTGCTCATCTTGTTCACTTTTCAATGGCTCATCACATTCTCGCAACAGTTTTTGCACGGTTTCCTTGAAGCTGAGTCGACTGAATCTTTGGTTCTGTGCTTGAAGACTTTGACAAGGGTCGAGAGCTGCTGCTGCTTCTGCGGTAACGGTCAATCGTCTAACGATATTGGCATCAGAGACGAGTCTGTTTGAAAACTCGTGCTCTGGCGGTGCTTTGAACGGTGACTTGACCACATGATCTAAGGAAGCCCAAGCACGTTCCCGATAAACTGGTCGACAGCCATGGCAAATTCGGAATTCACATGGAGGTGGCAACACAGGCGGCGCTATTGAAAGCATTTTAGGGTCTCGCTCGAGGTCATCGTGAACTTCTTGTATTGGCTCAAGCGGTGCTCGACATGGTAGTGAATAGTCTGAAAGTTGACTGATATCCGTGTCTGTTTCTGTGTCATGAACTGAGGAGCCAAGGGTCGAAGATGTTGTGCTCGTGGGAAAGCTTAACTGGCTGCTACTCAGTGAGGATGACGCCGAGGACGAACTCGTTGGTCGAAGTTGCTGGATCACCTTGCGAACGCCTATCTTTTGTTTCCAGAGTACGTCCAGCTCTTCGTCAGTGTAGTGTCCCTGCCGTGCAGCTGCCATGATCGATTCATTGAGTGTGTAAAGATGGACATCGCTCAGTGACTTTTGTGGTTCGACGTGAGGATAAAAATCAGAAGCTGGAAGAAACCCGTTTGAGTCTTGCGTGCACCTATAGAGCCAGCCGAACGTAGGTTTCTGATGGCATATCATACACCTGAGGTTGTCCGTGTCAGCATCGTAAATGCGTGTAAGATGAATGTGAGTGCAATGATGAACACGATCACGAATGGACGTCCTTCGTAGAGAGTTCTTTCTCATCCTCATTCTGATCTGTTGAGCTCACAAACGAACCAAAACGCTGAATAGTAATTGCTTGCATTATCGTAACGTTTCTAACGACCTGTTCACAGACACCTATTGTAGTTGACAGATTCACTCACCTAGGGCAGGTACAAACATCGTGCCTTCCACACGAGCATATTGACTAAGACCACAACGCGCTTGCCGTCACTGAAGCCAAATTACCACGTGGTGATTGTGCCTACTTGTTCTAGCTATCATGTACGGCCATTGTGTTATCAAATCGGACTGGCCGCGCATTCTATCAATTATGAGGCTTGAATCAGCTTACAAGCACGAAGGAATAGTGGTACATTGGAAAATGTTGTTTAGTGAGTTCGACGAAACCCTTAGCCTTATATAAAACTCCTGCATGCAGTCACGGCCAGCATCGTTGTCCCTCGCCCCTTGGAGTGTTTACACTCCATCTACGCTAGCAACGGCGTTGGCCTATCATCGTTGCTGAAGCTCGAAAGCAACATCCACTAGTACGGAGTGCTGTAACCTTCTAGCGGAGATCCAATCGATGGCAGCTGCCCAGCCTCTGCCAATCACCCGCAATCACGTCTCTATTGCATAGACGAGATAATCCTGCCGCTATCTCAGGCACTTCTACGACACGTCTTGTCGATCTGTACACCTTCTGCTATTTTCAACTGGGAAACGCAGGCGACGACGGATTCAGCGCGAATACTGCATCAAGGTTTTGGCGCACGTGAAGGGTCAGGCGACTGCCTCGGCTTGCGACAAGTAAACAAATCGAAGCACAGCTGTCGCGACTGCGTGGTTGATCTGTTAAGAACATACTGGTCGCGCGACCATTGAGCACACCGCCTTCGGATCAACACGCTTCCATTATCGAATCCAAGATGTCTGTGAAATTCCAAGAACAAACGACCACCCGGGTCACGGAGGCAGCTGGGGGTGCTGCAGGTGCTGCAGCAGGCGCTGCAGCAGGAGCTGCGAAGACGGTTTCGGACAAGCAAGAAGAGCTATCGCATCGCATTGGCGAGTACTTGACTGGTGGTGATACTGGAAAGGGCTATCTGGCAGTGGGTTGCGCCCGGTCTCGTGCTTGTAGCACGAGTCACAAATAAGCTCTTACTGATTTGAA
Organism: Pasadenomyces melaninifex; assembly: GCA_022813495.1. Taxonomy (NCBI): domain Eukaryota; kingdom Fungi; phylum Ascomycota; class Dothideomycetes; genus Pasadenomyces; species Pasadenomyces melaninifex. The sequence goes on from JAKLMI010000111.1 coordinate 24,462, forward strand.
TAGGCATATCTGAAGCAACTGCAGACCAATCCCCTTCGAACGAAGATGCTCACATCCGGCGCCTTGGCTGGTCTTCAGGAAGTGATCGCGTCATGGCTCGCCCACGACCGCTCAAAACACGGTCACTACTTCAGTAGTCGAGTGCCAAAGATGATGGCCTATGGCGCTCTGATCAGTGCTCCTTTAGGTCATGCATTGATTGGGATTCTTCAGTGGCTCTTCAGCAACAGGTCTAGCTTGAAAGCCAAGATCTTGCAGATTCTCGTGAGCAATCTGATTGTAAGTCATGCACACGTTTGACAATCGTTTATGCTGACAACGCTCAGGTCGCGCCAGTTCAGAACACAGTCTATCTTGCCAGTATGGCAATTATCGCAGGTGCGAGAACTTTCCACCAGATCCGGGCTACGGTCAGGGCAGGTTTTATGCCAGTAATGAAGGTCTCTTGGATCACATCCCCGATTGCACTGGCGTTTGCCCAGAAATTCCTCCCAGAATATCTATGGGTGCCATTCTTCAATTTCGTGGCCTTTGTCATCGGCACATACATCAATACCCATACCAAGAAGAAGCGATTGGCAGCTTTAAGGAAGAAGGTAGGACGCCACGATACTAGCAGCTCCTCCAGTGATCGACGGTACTGATGCTCGATAGCACTACGGCGAGGGCAGGAGAGATGATCGAACGAGCGTGGGTGGACCAAGCCAAGGCCCAGGCTATGGTCCTTCGGGACCAGGTTATGGTGGACCACGACCCAGCGAGCCAGGATACTAGATCCTTGACATAAGAGTTGGATGAATTGACATGAATGTCAGACAACTCACTCGTCAGTTGATACATATAAGAACTTCGGAAGCTGCGGCTTACTCTGAAATCGATGGCGTGTACACTTTGGGACACTTGTTAACAATGAAATGCGTTTGTGGGCGGAACATGTCAGGCTTTGTAAAGAAGGAAAATGTGGTAGATGCTAATGAGTTTCAATCATTCTCATCTATCAGACGACCACTCTTGGTCTATGGAAACTTAAATTACGGTCTATTTGTTGTCTACATTATGGCAAGTCAGGATGATAACCTTCAGTCTTCATATCATTCAGGCCCAACTCGTCTTTCTCTTCTTCTGTTCTCTCATACTCCTCCATCGTTATTTGAGGATCGGGCTCGTCACCATCCGTGTTCTTCTGCACAAAAGAGTTTGCCAATGGATCTACCAGAGTTATCGAGAACGGGAAGTCAGCCTTCAGTGCACTGTCTAATCTTTCAAAGAAAGTATTCCACCTATTTCTCGTTTCTGATGCCATGGAGTCACCGGGCTTGAGATCGTTCTCTGTCCCTTCAATGTCGAAGATTTGGCCATGCAGCTGATCCCGAACCTGTGATAACAATCCCTCGACCGTTGTGAAGCGTCCACCTAACGTTCCAGGTTGTACCTCTAAACCAAGATCTGCACTTTGCAGTTCACAAGTCTCAGATTTGAGAATATCTCGGGACAGATCGACTACGTTTTCTATCCTCAATGTGATCTTCTTTCCCTTCTCAGGTATCGCACCGCCTGTCTTGACATCGCTCGATCGATACCCACAATCGTCGCAATTCGTCGCCATTACGATTACTTCTTTGAAGTGCGGTATGTTGACCTTCTTCATGTTTACAGTGCAGGGTTTCGTGCAGGCTGGACATTCAGCTGGAAGCTCGTAGACTTCGCCATCCACAATGTCAACATCTGCCATGACATCTCGTTCCGCAGGTTCTTCTCCATCTTCTGCAGCCAATCCAAGCTGTACATTTTGCGCATGCGTGCGTAAATAATCAGACCTCACATACTGATCACCTTTATCTTCTTGCGATGGTGTTATGAATGAATTGCCAGAAATATCGTCTAGAGTCACTGTTATTGGAAAACTGCTGCCCTCTAACATGGCCGTCAGTTTCGCTATTATGCCTTCGAGTGCCTTGTATATTTCTGGTGTTTGTTCTTTTCGGGTAGGTTGATCATACTGTAAATCTGTGACCACTTTCGAGAACATGCTCTCTAGCGTTGTGTACTGCCCAGGTGCAGGTGGCATCTCCAGGTCGACATCCACTATGCGAAACACGCCTGTATCGCTTCTTATAACTTGACGTTGAAAGTCTTCAGTCTTTTGTATTCTAAAGGTGTACTTCGAGCCTTTTGGTTGAATTTCGCCTGCGCTTTTAATTGTATTGTTCTTGAAGCCACAATGGTCGCAACTAAAGGATTCGAGGAGGATTTCTTTGAAATATGGGATTTTAATTGGCAATATTCGTGTCATACCATCGTCGTGACAATTCATACACAAACTTTCAATTTCATATAGACCATTTTCATTCATTTCTGGTCGCAGGAACTCAGGCTCCTGGACTGCGCCATTAGTCGACATGCTGGATTTTTAGCGACGTGCTCGGTATTAGATTCTGCGTTGCAATCCTGTGAAGGCGACAGAACGTGTTATGGCGTCGATCGCAGGGCTAATCGCAAAGTACTGTATACTGTACCTTTCACCAAAAAGTTTTGAGATTCGAAAAGTTTTGGATTTAAAAATGACGACTGCGGGGTTCTAGGCATGCCTAAACTTGCCTATTTTGGTGCCCCAGACATGAAATCCATCAGGCTGAAACCGCTTAGAGTGTTAGTGCTGGTTTTGTTCTTATCCAGCATCGCTTTCAGGCCTTCTCGATCCTTTCGTTGCTTTGCTCTCTTTTTGCTGCTGGATTTGGCACCCGTCCCAGCTAACGAAGGAGCAGCACTACTTGCTGACTCTGTAAATGCAGCAATTCTATGATCTGACTCGCTATTTTCGAAACGTTGCTTCGGTGTAGTAGCTTGTCGAGACGGCGCCTTCACCCTTCTTTTCGTTGTACGTTTACAGATCTGACATTTGAGGATCAGGAGTGTCTGACCGGGTTCTTGTTTTGTATCTGAGATTAACGACACGGTCTTCGACACTTCTCGGTTGCTGCTAACAACTTCCCGTTCCTGAAGATTTTGGCTTCCACAGGCTAGACAGCATTGAGCACGAGATCTGGGCGTCGTACTTCCTCCATATCCTCGCAGAGCCTGGGCATCGAGCCGCAGGTTGTCTGACAAGGCACCACAACTTCCAGACAATATCACAGATGCATCATTGAGAAAGCGCTCGCGTGCGCCAATAACGGCGACGATGCTTGACATGCGCGAGGACTAAACAATCCTAAGTCCTCAGTACGGAAAGGCTGTGGCTGCCGAAAGAACCTGGCAAGAGCGAGGCATTGGTGCCAAGACCGTTTTCTGCCTTATCAGGCCGCAGTGATTTGTGCCTACAAGACCTTCACTCGTGTGACTCTTTCCTTGACCGAGTTTTCCATAGCGTGCTTGTAACCTTGCGCACTCTCAAATCTGTTGTCAAAAACTTCTACTATGCGGTATTGCGCACGAAAAAGGTTCCCTTTTCAAGACAGCAGCTTATAGCAGAATGGAGCAGAATCTAGATATGAAGAACATCAGAATTGCTGTCGAGGGTTGTGTACGTGATAGGCCAAAAGGAATGTTCGTCGATCCAAGCTAACTCCACGTAGGGCCATGGTCATCTCGATGACATATATGCCTCCGTACAGAAGTCGTGCGAGCTGAAAGGCTGGGATGGAGTGGATTTGGTGATCATTGGTGGTGATTTCCAAGCAGTACGTACTCGCAGGGATCTGAACGTTACCGCTATGCCTGCCAAGTATCGGAAAATGGGTGATTTTCATCAATACTACTATGGCACAAAGACAGCACCCTATCTGACAGTATTCATTGGTGGCAATCACGAAGCGAGTAATCACCTATTCGAGCTGTACTATGGAGGATGGGTGGCCCCAAATATCTATTATCTCGGCGCGGCGAACGTACTTCGACTTGGGTCGATCAAGATCGCCTCTATGTCTGGCATTTGGGCTGGGTATGATTATCGAAGACATCATCATGAACGACTGCCATATAACGATGACACAATGAGGAGTGTCTACCACCAGCGCGAGCTTGATGTTCGCAAGCTACTAGCGTACAGGAACCAAGTCGATATTGGCCTCTCTCATGATTGGCCGCACGAAATCTGGCGAGATGGTGATTACAAGTTTCTTTTCAAGTACAAGTCATTTTTTCAGAGCGATGCAAGAGATGGAAAACTCGGGAGCAAAGCAGCAACTCAGGTTCTAGATCGGCTTCGACCGGCTTATTGGTTCTCTGCGCATCTGCACTTCAAGTATGCTGCCTACAGAAACCATGAGCAATCACGTAATGGTGGCGATGTGCACCATCAATCCGGTCTCATGTCACTTGAAGCGTACATGGAATCGCAGAGGCCATCACAAGACATAGGTGTGAACCTAGCCATGGAAGCTGAAAACCAGCAGGAACACGGTGCAGACAATGTGGCACGCGCATCTGCTGTCAACGCATGGTCAACTTTCAGCCATTCTGTTGAAGAAGACGATGCACGAATCCACAACCAAGCACAAGCTGCTAGAGCAGAAGAGCTGGCGAATAATACTGGTCCATCGGCGGCCAATTACACTTTTCAGGAGACCTTCAAGCCAGTGAGTGTTGCAGAAACTGGTGGCGCGTTGGATCGACAGGAACGTCTCCCACAGGACGTGCTTGTGCCGAAGATACCTCAGTACGATGGTACCTGCCTGTCTATGCCAAAGCGCCGCCGCCATTCTAGCCCATCTGACGAAGTGCAACAGCCAGCACGAGCACGAACGACTGAGCAAGACAACCACGCCACTGAACCAGTGAAAGTCAGCAACCCAGATGCGATCGATATCAGTCTGTCAGATTCAGACGACGACAGCAGCACGAAACCTATCTTGTCACAAAGTAAGTCTGTCTCCAAAAAGGTCCTGCATTTGTTTTATTTTGCTTGGGCTGGATGCAACGATGGACTAATAATCGTGTAGACAGTTTCCCTAAGTCAAAAGACCTTGTGCATAGTGAATCGACGGCTCTGCCGATGTCAGACCAAGTCCAGCCTTTAGCGATAAATGGGTACGATGCCGATCACGATACAACTTCAGGCGAGGTCATTCGCGAAGAGGTGTCTCTGCCGACGCAGAGCTTGCAGGGAAATGGAATGGCACCAAAACCTGAAGACATCTCTAGAGCAGAGGATGCCAACGGAGTGCCCGAACACTTGCGAGCAGAACTCGAAGCCATGTCCACAAATTTTGCCCCAGAGACCAGATCAGAAACAAGTCCAGATTTGCCTTTCCCGAAGGACATCACCAATAAAGCCACAAGGTTCCTGGCTCTCTCCAAACCAGAAAAAGGCCGTGACAATGAGTTTCTACAGCTGCTAGAGATCGAGCCATGTACCGCCACTGAAGATCCTGAACCAGTGCAGAGACCCCTCAAATTGCAATACGATCCCGAATGGCTTGCGATACTGCGGACATTTTCGCCGGAACTCCAAGTTGGCGGATCACCACAAGACCAAGTCCAGGCCCATCGAGGTGACACTTACTATCGTGACCAAATTGTCGCAGAAGAGGATTGGATAAAGGAGAACGTCGTTAATAAAGGTCTACTGCAAATACCAGAAAATTTCGAGATTACCGTGCATGATGATCAAGAGGATGCGGTAAACATTAAAGAGCGAGACATGCCACGAGAGCAGACAAACCCACAAACAGCTGCTTTCTGTCAGCTTATTGGTATTGACAACAAGTTAGATTTTAGTGAGGAAGAAAGAGATGCACGTATGGCGGCTGGTGCGCCAGCCAGCAAAGGCCGCGGTCAAGGACATAACAGAGGACGAGGAGGCGGCAATCGCGGCGGTAATCGTGGCGGCGGCAGAGGCTGGGGACGAGGTGGCAGAGGTCGTGGTCGAGGCAGGTTCTGAATGATCAGGACAGCATAACACATGTACGAATATGGGTTGGTCAAGTGTAGCGTTCTAGCAAGCGTAATCGGGAGCATTTTCGGGGTCAGCGATACAAGACATGATGATGTTCTGCAAGCGAAATAGACGAGAGAGCATGATACGTGGTCACACATATGCAGTCATTGACACTGTCGTATGGTGCAATGCATTCAAGCGCACAGTTTGAGAAGGTGCAAAAGACTGTTTCAATTCAAGCAGTAGTAGCTGCAACTCCGTTAGTCCCTCCTTTTCTCTTTGCCTTGTCCGGAGTGAGGTCCTGTTCTGCTGCGTCTAGTCTCTTGAGAATATCAGCTTTCCATGCTTCGTATTCAGCTGTCTTTTCAGCACTAAAGTAATCCAGAGCATCGGTCATCATAGTCCCCAGCCCAGGTAAAAGAACATCGTCAGGATCTTCCTGATCAAGCTGCCTTCTCAACTCTTCTCTTCGCATTTTCTGCCTGTGCTGCCAAGTATCTGCTCTTTGCTCCGTCACATGTGTGGCGTCACTCAGTCCGATCGGGTTCAACTCATCAAGGTGGGTAGTCTCCGGGTCGACCTGGTCTAGCACGTCTTCAGGCACACTAGACCACCAGTCTTGTCCTTTACCAGGTAAGCTCAACCACTCTTCGTTGTTGCACCACGATATCCAGTTCTCAACTTCAGACTGCGTTTCCTGCCTGCCATCAAGCTTCAATAATTTTATGCTCTGTGCAAGTACTTCATCATATACTTCCTGTGTCATAGGTCTGTCCTGCATCCGGGTCAGGGTGAGAAGGTACACCGCAACAACTAGACTGAGATGATTCTGTCGTTCATGCTCAGTGTGATCAGTCTCATCCTCTTCTGCCAGACTCCGGAGCACACAAAATCCAGTGTACACATGCGGCACCATCTCTTTCGTGCGAAACAGCTTGCATAGCTGGCGAATAGCAGGAAGCACATATTTCGGAGTCTCTTCAGTGACTACTGATTTCTGACTCTCCTCAATTCGTCCCAGAAATCCGTTCTTCTTCCCTGTAGACTTGGTAGGCGTGACAAATGGATCTGTCCTCCTCCGCTTCGTAGGCGTTTCAACCTCATCTACGCTGATGACCTCGATATTCCTCTTCCGATTTGTCCCTGTACTTTTGCCCGGTGTGCCCGTTGGTGTCTTACGGCCTTTTGGTGTCCCAATAAGCTCAACATCCTCCAACGTCTTCTCGAAGAATGTCAATAGCTTTTTGTACACAGCTGGTCGACATGGTGCACCATTGCCGCTGCGAATGTTGGGAAGGCGTAGAGTTGCTCTCAGGCGACGACATGCTATTTCAGAGCAGACATGAGGTCGAGCTATTTCTTCGTCCGGCTTAAGGTGGCCTGCTCTTTGACGGGATATGGAGAGGAGTGATTCTGCTGCTGACAGGAGACGAGGTGGAATCTGAGTTGATGCTGGGAAGAGAGACGCTAGAGCTATGCGAATCGAGTCTGTGGAAGACATGAGGTATGTGCAAGTACTAAGATCAGTTCGATTCGTGCAACACCTCCTAGCATAGCATATTATCCATATCTGTATCTGTATCTGACACGTCAAAACACGCTAGTATTACGCGTCATAGTGGTTGCAGATGAACGCGGTATCTCGTGACGGCATGTGAGCTAGAGACTCAGTCAACTACTTTGTATACTTTGGGCCTTTAGCCCGATTCTCCGATATTATGTACAACAAGCACTTTTGATCGTGTCATACACAACCCATATACGATCACTGTTCTCAAGAAGCAACAGCTTGGACGAAGAACTATAAGCATGCACGTATCTGGCCATACATAATACTGAAGTTTGATATTCTATCTGTTGCCATGATTGATTGTTCCGTCCCTTGGTCTTAATCTCCCGTCTTCACTCTACGGTAGGTGAGTACTGTTGAACAATCGATGACCAGTATCTGTAGATCCTGTGCCTTTATATTTGGTATCTGACATTCGAAGTGTCAGGAATGTGACATTCTCGCTGTACTCAATGCTAGCCGTCGCAAAATCAGCCTGAATCACACCAGCTACAACGACCATGGGATTCTGGTAATCCAAGTCTCGTCGAATATAGCGGATGAAGTCCTTGATGCTTTGGCCAGTGTTAATAACGGAGTCCACGAGAACGAGGTTTTTGTGTTTAGCAATATGCTCGGGCTTCAAGTCTTGTGGTCTTTTGGCGTGGAAGAACATGGCTTTGGGCATTGCTTCATTGACACCTAGAGCCATTGGCTCACCGCCTCGCATCATCGCAACGATGATAGTCTTCTCTTCGTCCTTGAAACGATAGCCATCGACTTCATTACCTTGAACATGGCTAATTTTTACGGTCTCTAGGCCCAAGATTTGGGTCATGTAATTGATTGCCAAGTAGAATCCAGCAGCTTGGTGATGCTTTCGCAGCTCAGGACCAGATACTTTACTGTCTCTCATGGCTGTTGCGAAGAGTCTTGATGCTGATAGATTCAGCTCTTCAACATTGACAATTGCTGGCTGAGATTGTTCTGGGTGATTCGTTATGGCATTTACAAGATCGGGCTCAGGATCAGGATCAGGCTGATCAAGAGTGGCTGACTCCAACTCAATGTTGCTCAGGGTGACTATAGGGCTGACATTCGTATCGAGTCGAGGTGTCACAGTATCTGGGAGTAAGATCTGCTTAGTCTGCAAGCCATCATCCCCGATCGCGAACCCAAGACAAGCGTCGATGCTCGTACTTCTTTCACCTTCCTTACCTACCACTAAGTAGGCATCATCAGCTGCGATCAACATCTTCAGGTCGACCTCGCTATCACCCAAAGCGACAACTTTCTTCTTGTGCTTCATTTGTAAATGTCTGACTACAGCTTGCTTGACTTCTGGAGTTACGAAGTAGCCATCTTGAAGTCTCTTGCCTCCAATGATGTGGACAGTTGGTCCGAGAAATTCAAGCACTTTCTGCCAGATTGAACCAAGACCGCAAGTCACCACGATCACAGTTAAGCCTTTGCCGATGGCCTTTTGAATGAAAGCTGTCATTTCAGGGTACAGGGTGATCTTGCTCAAAGCCTGAGTGCATAAGTGGTCCCACGTTGGACGATCGATCTCTTCATGAAGGAGCATTGCTTGGTACCAGGCTGAATACGAGTAGCCTCAATACTTGAACAAGGTTTTCTCAGCAGAGGCAGTACTACTACTTTTCGCGGTCCAGAACAACTTTCCTGCGTCTTCTGGAGCCAAGGTCTTATCGGCATCTATCACGAGCGCCGTCCCCGTGATTACGAACAGCACAGTCCACGTATCGCATAGCAAGCGTGTTGTTGTAATGCTCTGATCGTTGCATGAAATCTTGGATGATGACGGCTATTGCTGTGTTGGTTGGGTTCGTCTTGAAGTCGACGTTGACAAATAGAATTTTGTTTTCGAGACAGAGCTCTCTCAATCCTGTTTTCTCTGCTACCTGCCAGAAGTCTATAGTCTCCAGGGTAATTCGAGGCCTCTGCTTCTTGTCGTCTTGCTCTCGACGCTCCAGGACAATTGCTGGTGGAACATCAAGATAGACGATGTGTGTGTAGGTTTCGAGGTCAGCCTGAGTATGAATATCTTGCGGATCTGACCCATCCTCGTAGAGCATGAGATGTCCTGCAACAATGCCAGCTTTCTTGGCTGATGAACAGTCTTCCTTGATCCGTAGTATGGCTTGTTTGCGCAATTCTATCTTGTTTTCCTCTGGTTGTTGTTGGAAGTCATCTATCGTTGCGTCTGGTTCCATCACCCTTAGAATAAGCTCAGACCCATCAAAATAGAGGTAATGGTCATGCCCGAGCCGAGACTTGAGCTCGGTAAGCAAAGTTGTTTTGCCGCATCCAGATACACCATAAATACCAATAATCTTTGGCTTACCATTCGAATAGTGAGGTTCAAAATCAGGTAAACTGTCCATCGTTCTTCTTCCTCCTGGTATTAGGTTAGGAACAAAATTCAGAACTCAGAATGTAGAAGTAGATATAGTCCCCCAAAGTAGTACTTACCTGATTGCTCATTGTCTGAGGAATTTTGTACAATTCTGTAGATCCAGACAGTTTGATCGCGCAATCCACAACTCTTTGCCCTTTGTTACTCACGCTCATTTATTCATTGAGATGATGTCGATTTATGGTAGACATGACAGAAGGCTGCTGAGCTTTCGTGCCACAGCTGTCTGTCTTCCAGCATCAACTGTAGTTCTGTCCTCTGCATCTCTGGAGCTGACACTAACAAAGCAGCCAGTATCGACTGCCTCACTTTCCATAGGCAACCGATCATCGCCATGGATCTCTGTATCCTTGTCTGAACACGGGCCGACATTGATCCCTGCTTGGAACACACGGAAATTGACTCAAATCAGCCATCTGGAACACAGGGTTGCCCAGATGCTATAGTAGCAGTACTCAGGTTCATGGTAAGATCAGCATATACCTGGCTATAGAACGACGTTTCTGTAGTGAATCATATTTGTTCACAGCGAATTTGTTCAAGGATGTCGTCGAGTCGCTCATCGAAAAGAAAACTTATCGAAGGACGTTTTGGACGCGAATCCTGTTTTTAGGCATCATTTCTTCGTGCCTGAGCAAGACAACTTGTTCTATTCGAAGATCCTCCTGAGTTCTTATGCACCTCGACCATGATGGTAGCTAAGTGCTTTAGAGCTTTGTTGCGCTGCCTCAATCTCGATTCAGTGTACGATTAAGGACCCTGCGCTCAGCGCTCATGTTTTCTGCAAACGACCTAGCTGTATCAACTTTATGCTGAATGCATCACGAATGGTCTTTCGTTGACCATCACGACTTCGACAAGATCCCGGACAAATTTCGATAGAATTGGTCAAACTTTTTCTGGGCCAAGATACCTAGGGCATTACTAGATGTCGTACTTTGTGAAAATGCGCTCCCACCATCTCTTCAGATACTCACATGGCAGAATCCCTCCGGAGACATATTCGGGTTTCGTGAGGGTAAGCTGACTGCCTGCGAACGTCAACTTACTTTACCACATGATATGAATCTTGTGTTCTGAAGCTTGCAATGACTCTAATGGAAGCAGTAGCAAAACGCGCCATTCCAGAAAAAGTGCTCCTTCGAAACATTTGTACATTGCATAGAAATGGCGACATATATATCGTCGTTAACTCTTTACAGACCGAGAAGCCATATAAGCCTACGAAGGAGCACTCTGAGACAGCTCAATTGATACTCTAACCGACTGATAACTGCTACTCTATATGTTTGCGCAGCCACAAGCTTTTAGATCTACGATGAGGCTGCACTATGACGTCAATGTGGCCACGCACATATTCATTCAACCTGCTCTGAAGTATATACAAATCGACCAATTCCCTTTGGATACACCAAGTATACTGAACAGGTCAAAGAATGTGAGACGTAATTGGATTCGGATCAACCTATGATGGTAACATACTTGTTTGTGCCAAACTTGTGGTTTCCATTGGTGCTTAACCCAGATTTTCGGAAAATGCAACGAAGTGGAGCAGAAGCTCTTGAACCTACTGCAAGAGATAGCTCACCTATGACGAGTTGAACTTCGACTCACAAGTCCCCTCATAACAGGGTATGCTAAATCGACCTCAATGCAGACCATTATCTCAAGCTCCGTACAGAGTAAGCATTCGACTCTGGTGCTCGCTAAGCGATCCGATCCAGCTGCGGACACTCAGGCGTAGGGCAAGCCACAACCTCGAGCTCATGGATTGAAGTTTGTACTTCCGGATACAAGCAGGAGTTTCTAGCCCAATATAGGCGCTATGCGCCAGTCCAAGAACTCTTCAATACCACGAGTAGTTATGCGCTGTTGGCAGACAACATGTCTCTCGTTACTGGTCATATCGCAGACCACAACGGCTCTGACCGTGAACTATTGCTCGCCCGATAATGTGGCCGAAACCGACAGAAGTATGCACTCTTTACACTGGCACGGATGTTTAGCTAATGAATGTGCAAGATAGCAGTGTTTACATGTCCGATGGATATTGTGTGAACGTTTGCAACAGTCAGTATGCCTTCGCTGTCATTCAAGGTCAGGATTGCTGGTGCTCGAATGCAGCACCGGGGAACCAGGTTGATACAGCTTATTGCAACTATCCTTGTCCTGGCTATCCTTCCGACCCGTGTGGCAATGTGACCGACAATCTGTACGCTTACTTCAACCTGAACAGAGCAGCATCAAGTACAGTGGGTGGTGTCGCTGGCCCAACATCGTCTGATGCTGGCGTCGCCACATCATCCAGTTTAGATGCTGGTGCTTCTTCGACGACCGATGCGGCAACGACCGATACATCATCGGCGCCATCTACCACTAGCGATACACCTTCGAGCACCACCAGTTTCACAGCCACAGATACATCAGCCATCGAACAATACATCCGGACTGCTCTGGCTGCCGCCGCAATTGTTTCAGTGGCAACAGAAGCGTGCTTCGTCAACCAAGCATATTCGTCATACACAACACCTGCGTGGTTTGTCGCGGCACCTACTCAAGTACAGAGCTATTACTCATCTGTGAATTTGGGGTCAACGGCAGGTTGCGCACCCAGTGCTTCACAGACTGCTGGTGCAGCAACGGCAACAAATAGTGGCTCACATTCCGGTCTGTCTGCAGGTGCTAAAGCAGGGATAGCTATTGGCGCAATACTTGGAGCGTTGCTGATTGCAGCTTTGATCGTGTTCGCAGTGATCTGGTCACGTCGCAGAAGACATCGAGAAGAAGAGCACGTTGCGGATACAGCTCCATCTGAAAAGTCTTCCTTCTCGCCCTACCCAGCATACGGGGCTGGCACACATTCCGCGCCCAATGATGCGAGAAGCAATTACGGCAGCGAGCAACCAATCTACCCAGATGAAGAGCGTGTGATAAGCCCTCAAGCTAGAAGTGCAGCTCAAGGAGCTTGGCAGAACCACAACAGAGCTCCTGTGGCTGTGCTACATGAGTCAGCTGCTCCAGGCGCGACTACTGCCAATGATCTGGTAACAGGAGGCACACTCGCTGCAGCTGCTGATAGAAGACGTAACCAATCCTTCGAGAGAGCCGTAGCTGCGCATGGTACCGAACCTGGGTCGAATCGTTCTTCGGAATATGGAACACCACCTGATGGAAGCCGAGTCGGAGGCAACGAGCGCTACGGAGACATGCAGCACGACTTTCCTGTTCCACCACGTCCGCAACAGCACCAGAATGCTTTTGCATTGCAACAACAAAACCCATATCAGATGCACCCAAACTGGGCTCAGGGCGCCAGCAACGATGGTCCTGTTGTGGCAAGAAAGCCCATTGGAGGCACAAACAGACCGGTCGAACTTCACAACACAGATATGACTGCGTTACCTACAATGCATGATCCGCAGGGTTCCCAATACAGCCATTCTGGCAATATACCTTCTGAGCAGCAACACACGAATCAAACGTTTTACGATGATAACGATGACGAATATTACCCATACCATGCCAGGTAAATCGACAGATGTATATACGCAGTCATGAACATATAGGAGCCAGCACATGTTAGAGAAAGGAATATAGACCAGGCTGACGGCAAGCCTCTAATAATTCGCCAATTAATCTACAATTTAATTCAGAGCTTCTTCATGCCTTTCGTCTCTTTGCGCTTCCTTTGTCCTTTGCAGTGCTCGTCGTTGACTCCGTCGACGTGGTGCCTGGTCCTGTGGCTACCGCGTAGTTCTTCTGTCCTTTCTGATCTTGTCTTTGCCCACGCTCATGTTCTAGCTTTGCGATTCGTTCTTGTATATCTTTTGTCTGATCTTCAGTGACCGTGTTCGAAAAGCCGAATGCTGTTTTGACGCGTGGCCAGAAAAGTAAAGCAGCGCAGATGACTACTATCACTCGCACAACAGTTTGAAGTATGCTTCTATCGACTGAGATCGTCGTAGGCTCGTGAAGACCTAGAAGTGGTACCGCAAACGGTATACTGATTTGTATCGCTTCGTCTGTGACCTTGGCCATGGTTATTTGCGAGCCTGTAAGAAGACTCGTAGTGTCTTTATGCTGTGTACGAGCTGTTGAATTGGTTATGATGAGTGCGAAAGGACAACACCTCTCAATTTTGTGGCAGACCAGCAAATGCGTTGGAGGCTAAATTTATTTCGAAAGTTGGAGTAAGAGCGATCTGCGCTTCCTCGTGTCCTAGTCTGCCGTAAGCCTTTTCAGAACACCAAACGCGTTATGGACGCGTCTCGAATAACGGCGTTAACGTCCATCAATTGTCCAACAAACCACCGAACACGCAGAGCAAGACCATGTGTTCCGATTTAGTATGCCAGATCCAACAGACTCCGTGAAGGAGCAGCAAGAGGAAAGATTACGATCTACTTTGTGGTACCACGTCGGACAGCTCGTCGACGAAGAAACTCTCAACCTGGGAGTCAATGCTACACCACAATATATAGGATCCCTTACTGAATTGGTGTGGACGCAGCTGGGTATGTGCTTTCTCGAGTAAGCGAGCTATACTGAGACTCTATATAGCAGAAGCGGCTACAGATCTAGAGTCCTTCGCCAAGCATGCAGGTAGAAAAACCATTCAGGTTGACGACGTGCTGCTGCTGGCTCGACGCAATGAAGGTCTCGACTCCATCTTGAGACAGAAAGCTGAAGAGATTAAAAAGAGGAACGAGCAAGAAGTCGTTGATAGGTCCTCGTGATGGCATTGTTGTGCATGAACTTCGTTGATCTTGCACTTCTATTGATCGGACAGCTAGCAAGCAGCAATTACCTCCCTTCCAATTGATGAGAATACAGGACGATCTGTTCGATCAAATGATATCCTTACCATGCAGAGGACATTAGCTGGTTCGATTATTTATGGTATTCTCACCGATCTCACTATGCACTTTTCACAATACAAGGCCTGAAAGTGCGGAATAGAGCAAAATATCCCTTACTGCCACATGTATGCGAACCATTTGTATTGGGCGGCACATTCTCCGCCTATACACAAACAATGGTACAGAGCCTCGCTCGTGGTCGGCAAATTCGCCGTGCTTTCTTCCGAGCTCCGACCATAATCTGAACCATAGCCAAAAAGACATGACAAACATATGATGTTCAGCGGACAACTGCCAGATATGGTATACCGGCACAAGCACAAAGGTGGTGGCTGATCCACCTTATACTATCCAAAAAAAGCGCCACGAGCTCGGGGCAAGACTGTGGGGATAGACTTTCTGAACACGAGATTCGTTGCATAACACAAGTGGATCGTGCTGCTTACTGGCTAGAAGTCGCGGCACAACCCCAAATGACGATAGGTGGAAGCCATGCTGCTCGCATTGCTTGGAAGCCAGTAAACAAAACGTAGCATCCGGCACCAGGAGTGCGAGGAGACATGTTGCCAATCTTTGTGGAAAAGCTGACACGAGCTTCTGGCTAGCATCTATAACATTGTCACACCAGACTTCAAGGTCGACTCTCGAGACTAGAGCTAATCGTAGTATCGAACTCAAACAACCGACCACAATAATGTCTGAGATGAATGCAGTCAGGTTCCACGGACAGAAGGACATTCGATTTGAGAAAGTCCCAATACCAGAAACCAAGGCAGGGTGGGTAAAAGTCAAGCCGAAGTTCTGTGGTATCTGTGGTACAGACTTGCACGAATACCTGGGTGGTGCCAACCTCATTCCAGAACACGGCAATCCACATCCTATAACAGGCGAGACACTACCTCTCACGATCGGCCATGAATTCTCAGGCATTGTTGAAGAGGTTGGTGAAGGTGTCACACATGTCAAGAAAGGCGACAGAGTCTGTATACAACCTACCATTTATGAGGGCAACTGCAGAGCATGCAAAAGAGGGCTTGTAAATTGCTGCGATAAAAATGGCTTCATGGGCCTAAGTGGTTGGGGAGGTGGTATGGCGGACTTCTGTACTGCTCCAGCCAGTGCGGTCAAGCCATTGCCCGACAATGTATCCCTGGAGGTTGGTGCGTTGATCGAGCCGTTAGCTGTTGGCTGGCACGCTGTGGCTATTTCGCCATACAAGGAGGGCAACAGCTGTCTTGTGCTTGGTGGTGGACCCATTGGGCTCAGTGTGATTCAAGCGCTGGTAGGGAAGGGTTGCAAGAACATCATCGTGTCGGAGGTGTCGAAACGTCGCAGGCAGTTTGCTGAACAATTCGGCGCCCATCATACTATCGATCCCACGTCGGTAGATGTGGTCAGCGAAGTCGAAAAGTTTACCAACGGAGAGGGCGTAGACGTTGGATTCGACGCTGCCGGAGTTCAGGTTGCAGTTGATACGGCATTCAAAGCCATCAAAGCTCGAGGCACGCTCGTTAACATTGCTGTATGGGAGAAGCGGGCTAGCCTGAATATGAACGATATCGTCTTCCGTGAGCGAGCGTACATGGGTGGTAAGTTGGACCCCGAGCTTTCCTTCATGCAGATACTAATCTATCATAGTTGCCACGTATGCGCTTGGCGATTTCGAACAAGTCCTTGAAGCTATCTCGTCTGGTCGTATGGCTCCAGAAGGTATGATCACGAAGAAAATCCCTATGGACAAGATCGCCGAAGAAGGGTTCAAGGCATTGATTGAGGACAAGGACAACCAGGTGAAGATTTTAGTCGACCTAGAAGCTCCAATAAGTGCATAAGCGTGACCGCAACAATCATGTATAACTGCTAGCACGAGATACGATGCGAGACGATACAGAAACAGAGAAGCCGAGTAAGGACGCATCTATCAAGTCAAAACGAATACTCAGGACAAGAGGAGCATTTTGTCTTGGTTGAGCTTGGAGCGATTCTTTGGAGGTTTGATGGAAGCCCAGCCAAACCGGAAGGAGCATGCGATGGCCTACAACAGCTCATGTACAATAGCTTCTGACAGCTTCTGGTAACTTGCGATAGCCCACCCTACTATAAGTATCGCGCAGCATTTCAACGATGAATGTGGCTTCCTTGCAAACACAGCTTTACATACATCGATCTCTGGCAGACGACCACTACGTTCGGTATCCCTCTCTGCGACTCAATGGATCGCTCATATGTATTCTGAAGCAGAGCTTGAGCTAGCCAATACTCATAGATTGTCAAAATGGCACTCTTGGCTCACCGTATAAACGAGTTACGCAAAATATATCTATGCCTGTCCCTATAGAGTACGGTCTATATCTGATACACTAATGCAAAAGTGATTTGATTCAAGAGCCAGCTTTAGCCGGGTTGCATATAGTTCTATCTATACTGAGCGCAAGCATGCCTTCGCGACTACATTTACAGCTGGCGCAAGCAGTAACGCGTCCATCGACAACGATAGCATCATTTTTGGTGCCTTTCATACATGCTCAAACTCGATCTGCTTCGATATTGAGCTCCTTATCCGACAATCCATCCTCATATCACAAAGCAAAGAGGTTAGGTCGAGGCCCGTCATCCGGCAAAGGCAAGACTTCGGGACGTGGTCAAAAGGGTCAGAAAGCACGTGGGAAAGTGCCCAAACAGTTCAATGGTGGTCAGACTTCTGATCAGGTGGTGCATGGAAAGGGTGGATTTCACAACGTGTATGTTTGACTCTGAATGTGATGCCCGGACAAGCGCTGACAATAAGTGCAGTAATCAAATCGAACTTCAAGAATTGAACATCGACAAATTGCAGACTTGGATCGATCAGGGACGAATCGACCATACACAGCCCATAACACTCCGGGAGATTTTCAAATCGGAGATTGTAGGCCAAGTAAAGGATGGCGTTAAGCTTTTGGCTGGGACACGAGGCTCAGAAATGAAACTGAAACAACCTATTCACATAGTCGTATCGCGCGCGTCTCAATCGGCGATCGCAGCAGTCGAGGCGGCTGGTGGCAGCGTTACCACAAGATTTTATACACATCAAGCGATAAGGAGGATACGGCAGGGCATTATGCATCCATTCATATCCCTCAAATGGGATCCTGCGCAGATAGGCAACAGGGCTCTAATACCACAAGATGGACGTGGCATGTCACCCACGGAAAGAGTTACGGGATTAGGCTATCAATTCAGATTACCGGATCCTGCTGGCAGGAAAGAGATCGAGTACTACAGAGACGCGAAGAACAGGGGATATCTAAGTCACCTGGTTGGTGATGGTCAAGGACCAAGTTTGTTCTGGAAGCCACCAATGACAGAGGCAGAGCTTGCGAATATGAAGAAGACGCAGGTAGCGGATCGCCAGAAGAGGATCAAAGAGCAGAACAAACTGTGGTAGATGAGAATAACTGTGCGAGGTTGCACCGTACATCACGATAAATTTGTGTGATATCTAAGGCATGGATCGATGGCCTCTCGATATCTGTCGCAGCCTATCTATCGAGCCACTATCTCATTTCATATAATCACGATTCACACAGGACAGGCCCTGAAACCTTTGTGGCACTCGAATTGCTTATGCTGTGGCTGTCCAAAACTCAACAAGAGGAAACCATCTTGCATATAGTGGCATTGCTTCGAAGGCAGGTCTAAGATATCCAAGTCACATGAGGAGGCACATGCGGAGAAACGCAGCAAGGTACCACACGCGGCATTGTTTCAGATCTCTACACTTTTGCATCTCCTTTATTTATACTTGTCATTAATCGAGTGGACATCTAACCTCCCGGCGCACAATATACTCGGGTCTTGATAGCATCTGACAATCTTGGAACTTTCTTGAACCAGTCTGCAGCATCAGAGGATCTGAGACTCAATCGAAGCCTGTTCCCTTCTAAAGATGGCAGAGAAAGCACCAACGAGACAAGCATGCCACGGATCCTGCCACTGCGGACTGACAAAATACATCGTCTTCCTCACTCTGCCACACCCATTCTCAACGGCTAACCCACCACTATCAGCTCAACAAGAGATCTACCGCTGTAACTGCAGCACCTGCCACAAGATGAACTTCTTCCACGTGCATCCCGCCAATCCGCGAGATGACTTCATGCTCCTCTTACCACTTGATCCAGATCGCGAATTAAGTGTCTATCAATGCAATGAGAGGAAACGGAAGTACTATTTCTGTCCCAAATGTGGAGTTCGGTGCTTGACCTTTTCTGGTGTGGGCGAGATTGATGTGGTGGATGTACCAAATACTAGTGATGGCAAGGTCAACAAGCGAGAAATCTGGCACGCGAAATGGAATGGAGAGGATGAAACGAGACCGTATGTCGCGGTGAATGGGGTCACTATTGATTTCAAAGAGGATTTAGATCTTGCTGTCCTTACGGAGGAGAAAAGGGTGCAATATTTCGATGGGAGAAGTGTGCCTGAGAAGGAGCTGGATGCAAAGTGGGATAGGCCGCATTATGGTGGATGTTATTGACTGGGGTGGAAATTGACGAGGCTGTCGGGCCACTTTGTATCAAAAGTGAACATATTCTTCGGAACATGAGCAAAGCGATATGCACGAATGCCATCTATTCAACACTATCTGCTGTATAACTATCTACTGTATACTGCTTGTTCGCACGCACATCACATAGTGACATACCTCAAGCTCGGTGGCAAGTTTCCCAGAACCACCTAAGTCCCAGGTCGCTCACTCTCCCTACTGAGCAAACTGCCTTCATAGTCTGTGGTATCCTCAGCACCATTCTCTGAAATCTCACTAGCAGTCAGATCCTCCTTGAGCGTGACGCCAGCTGAGTTCTTCGGCTTCTTACGCATAAAGTTCCAGCTTCCGAGACTCGTCCTACTTCCTTTCTTGTCTGGTTCTGGTGTTGCTCCAGGCGTGCTATTATTGCTTTCCAAGGACTTTCCAAGCTGTTCCGTGCTACCCGCATTGTTGAAGTCACTGTCCTCAGTAGCCTCACCTGTTGGAGTGGTGGCTTCTTTCGTGCGTGAAGAGAAGATTGAAGTGGACTTTGTCTTCCAGCTATCGAATTTGTTGGAGGATGCTTTCCTTGTGATCTTTGAGATGAAAGTTGGTTTGGATGCGGGCGTTGATTCCAACGATGGCGACACAGCTGACAGACCTGAAGTGGTGCGCTCGAGAGACTCACGAGATTCCATTGTTGAGGTTGTGGGTGCTATGCTATGGGTATCTTTGCTCTTGCGAGAATCAGGCGGTGAATTTGATAAGGTGCCATCTTCTTTGAGCTTGCTTGCTTTATCCTTAGTCCTGTCTTTACTCTTACCGAAGCCGAACATGAATGTCGGTGCAGCGGGATTGAGTTTTGGTGTGGCAGGCCTTTGCGAAGATGTCGGCCTTGTACCTATTGGTGCTTGGAGAGGTCGAGCATCGCGTCTAGGCTCGATAAATTCACCATCATCATCGGGTCTCAGCGAAAGATTTGTCTGCGATCCAAAGCCAACCGATGGCCTCCGAGAATGACTTCGAGAGATATTGGAAGCCCAATCTGGCACCAATGGGCTGTTCCTTGCACCTGATCTGTATTCGCCGCCAGGCTCGAATTTCCAGTCCACTGATTGACGTGGCACTACATCAAAGGAGTATGTTGAGCCTGGTCTAGGAGACGAGCTGCCTCCTCTGCCGTGTGGATCCAGTGAATTGGTCCTTGTAGGCGCAAAAGGATCGTAATTTCTGCTCGCTGAAGATTTCCCAGGCATGAGACTCGGGAAAGCACGACGTGTCAACGACAGTTTTGGTTCGATGTCTTCACCATCTTTACCGAGGAAGCTGCTACCTGGGAACGCCCAAGTGCCACCATAGCTCAATCTTCGTCTCGGCTGCATAGACGAGTCAAATTCGTTGACTTCGCGAGGGAAAGAGTGACTTTCGGTCTTCAAAGAGCCAAGTGCAGGCGGTTGATCAGACGACGTCTTTCCTCTCTGTCTGTTAAAGCTGAAAAGATTAGACATACTAGTCAAACGCTTGTGAGTTGGTGCAGCGGCAGGCTCGCTATTCTCTTCTGGAATTGGTGGATGGAAAGATCTGATTGATTTATGATCTGGATCCAGGCCTTCTGAAAAGAATTCCTCACGTGGGCTCGCAAATGATCTTGGTGAGGACGCTGAACCAGGCGACGGCGAAGCACTATTTGAGTCCGGCTGAGGCGCATGCATGCTTCCTGGTTTGAATGTCGGGAATGGTTCTGCTGGATCGTTACGAGTGGTGGTTGGCGCCGTGGGTCGTGGCTCCTGGTCGTCTTCCGGTAGCATTTCGTCGGCAGAGTCGTCGCCAAGTAGATCGGTAGGCAGTAGAGCATCGGCTCGAGGACTCATCGGAGCTTCCATCATTAGATCATCCCCTTCGTCGTCGACAATACGAGGAGGAATCTCGATGTTAATAAGAGCACCATTACGTTCATTGAACATAGGATTTCGGCCAGTGATTGGAGAAGAAGTTGTCACCGCCTCATTGACCGATGTGAATGGCTCAGGAGCGTACGTAAGTCTCGGCGAAGAGACATTACTTCCTTGAGAGCTTGTGTGTCTTGCTCTCCTACCAAATCTGTCTATGCGCCTGTCCGTGTCCATCGACACCATTGGCGCAAAGGAAACACCAGTCGCGCGTCGCGCAGTATCGAACATAGCCAGTCTCTGCCTAGCCAGAACATGCTCCTGTTGCATTTTCTGAAGCTCCGACCAGACCTGATTATACTGAGTAGATAGGTCAGCCAATGTGTGCCTGAACAAGGAATCACGTTCGAAGTCTCTACGATCAGCCTCTCGAGATTCGTCTGTCTCCTCGTCGACGGAATTACGCTTTCGTTCTTCTTGCAGCTCCTTAAGCAGTGTCGCTTTCTCCTTGTTCTCCTCTTCAAGCTGCTGGATCTCACGCTGCTCCTCCTCGATCTTCTGCTTTACTTCACGAATTTGGCTGTCCATTCTCTTACGATGTGCCTCCTTCTGCTTGTTGATAGCATCAATCTCTTCCTCGATCGTCTTAGCAGACTCATCCCACTGCGCCATCTCGTTTATTCTTTTCTGTTTGCGACTCTCTTTCTCCTTGAGCTGTTTCTCCTTTTTCGATCTCTCGGATCCCAGAGACCGTGCGGCAGCTTCCGCGCGATGTACCTGACTTTTGAGATCACGGCTAGCATCATTCCTCTCCTCAACCTTTTCGTTGATAAGCTGCCGCTGCTCTTCTCTTTCTCTCCTCGCAGCCTCATACTCCCGCTCTTCTTCCTGTATCTGTACTTCGATCGCATCAATCTCGGTGTTGATTTCGGAGAACTGCTGTGATAGCTCAGCTAGATCTTCACCTTGGTCATCATCGTCCTTGGCATCTAACAACTCCTGTCCGGCAGGACTTGTCTTTCGCGCAGTAGTGCCCCGTCTCGCGACCTGTGTCACATTCTCCCGGGGAGTTGGCATAGGCGCATTCAGGCTCACAGCGGCTCGTGGCGCAAGAGCTCTCACAGTCGGTTGTCCCTCCGCACCACCTCCACCTCTCGATGTCCTGACACATAACGTCCGACTCGGCGTCTGGAAACGGCCAGGGCTGATGCTGAAGACCCTGATCTCATATAGCTTGCCCTCTCCTAAACCCGATACTACAGCCGCTGTCTCGCTCTTCTTCGTTGTACCTATCGTTCGCCCATTCAGCTCGACATGATACTCATGTATACTCGTACTCGCATCTTCCGGCTTCCAACT
>JAKLMI010000112.1:0-19257 GCA_022813495.1 Pasadenomyces melaninifex
TTGTCTTACAAATGGCGGGACATATCGCTGGTGATATCATCAGGTGTCTCGGCCACCTACATGTGCTTGCTGAAGACGAGTGCTACAATTCTATACATTGTACATTAGCATACTCAAAATTCGTTGACGATCGATAGAATTGCGAGCTTTCAGATATTCCGAGCATTTTACTATGCTAGCATTGAGATTGTGATTTTCGCTTGCGAGATGAACTGATCCTCGATGATCGTTCAACTCACTGGTCTCTTGTACGCGTGTATGTCCATAAATTGTGGACAATCTGCTTGCGGCCATAGTCGCGATTGAGTGCCATCCTAAAGGCAAACTGCATTGCTGGTGCAGCAGTCATGCAGAAATTGATCTTGATGGCTGACGTTGGTCCAGCCTGATTGGAGGGAAAAGCTTCATTTTGATGCTTTGATGCCGAGTAGATGTATATGTGATTGGTCGATGACAAGCGTGCGCATGTACACGCACTCTCATGCATACTTGCTGCACGTCCGATAGATAAATGTGTTGCACTAGTTGACTGACTGACGGTGTGCCATATCCTGTGGTTCGTGATGGTATTTGTGTTGCTAGCCATCGCATCCTTGCCTCCTCCGCTTGGCGCCTAGGTGCAGCTGGAAAATATGGTGGATACTGACATGGCTGACGAGGATAGCTCTGCAGTGGGCCATCATTCAAAAGCAACCAGCGATGTCAAGGAGATGCCGTTCAGAAGACTGAAAGTGACCAGTCGTCTATTGGTCAGACGTTCGGCTCGTTTCGACCCATTAGCTAGGCTATAGCGAACTTCAGGGCTGCAACAACTGTTGGAAGACGGCGTCCGTATTAGTAGATGCTATGAAGCATCTTTCCTTCGGACTGATTTTCACTAATATTCGAGTCTGATACCGAGTAGGTCTGCGAGAGCTGATATGTTTGCAATATCAGGACTTGTCATTCTTGCGTGTATACTAAGAGTGCTCAGCCAATCGGCATGGTGCCATACAGAACTGATATTGGAGTTTAGGAAGAGGACTATGGTATTGCTTGTTGATGGTCGCTTCAATGACAATCCCCGAAGCGCAACGTCTAAAGCCTGTAGCAAGCACGTCCATACGACCGGAGTCGTTGCTGCCTAATATCGCCATGTTCTTCACAATTTGGCAGTAACGTCGACCTCTAAGGATGCTATGCCCAATCTGGTATACGAGCCCAACCTCCCGTAAGATCATTGTGTGCTTGGCGGTCAGCTTATGTGAAGCTGGATGCAATATAGTCCAAAATTCTGTAACTGGAGTTCTTAAACTCAAAATCAGTGTATATAAAAGTTTCGTGGTGACGATTTCGGCTCATCATGTCAGCGAAATGCCCACAAAATGACTCCAACGCCGCCATAGTCTGCCTTCTTCGCCTGCTTGCGGACAACGCAGGAGGTTATAATTGGGATCCTGTAACCTTTGGCTTTACAGCGGCGATCGGTGTGCTCGCTTTCCTTGTAGCATGTGTAACAGTTTTCCAAGGACTGCTTGCTGCTGGTCCGGGAAGGACTAAGGCTAGTAAGCTTGCTATTGGATCGTTTGCGCAGCATACAGAACATCGGTTCGACAGAACAGAGCTCGCGCTGCGCACGACAGCTCGTGTGCCTTTCATCACGTGGGATGTGCTCTATAACAAAGTCGTTCGTAAAGAGTACAACGGTACGTTGCCTGGAGTTGAGAAAGGCTTACCATTCTATCAACGACTCGGAGGTAAACCCACAAACGCAGACGAAGGTCGCCACCAATCCGACAGTACTGCCTCGTGGCTGACTCTACTCTCTGCTGTCAGGTTAGACGACCCCACTCTCTTCCCTTTAGTACAAAGAGCTACGGACTATGTGCCAGCAGATATCAATTGTGCCCCTGCTGCGGCTGAATTACGATGTCTTGCAATATTAGCAGTTGTTGCAGATACGAATGCTACGATAGAAAAAGCTGGACCAGGAGATCGGTTCGTTCGCGTTAGTGCTGATTCCTCCCAGCTGGTATTTCGAGACCATCCCAGCCTCGGCACTATAGCAGCATATGAAGCTTATCAAGAAACGACCATACTTAAAGCTGGAGGTGACTCCAGTCCTGTGGAATTTGGTGGTCAGTTTCCGCAAATGTCATATCGGGATCTCGGTCGCTGTCTTGAATTTGCCAGTGGACGACTTGTGTATGCAGGAGGTAGGATATCACGCAACCTCGACATGCAAGCAGACGAACAATCGTTTCTTACGCTGATCGCAGATTTGCAAAAGCGATCAGGAGATTGTGGGCACGCAGTGTGCAAATATGCGTTTCAGGCCTGGAAAATGAGAGTCGATAACTCCCTGGACGGGATTGGGCTCAGTCAGTTTTACATGGACAATGTCTACAGCGCTATCAGCTTGATGGTAGCTGACCGTGGCAATATCTGCAAGGGCTTCCCAAGAAAACGTATAGGGTTGCATGTAGCCACCAAAGGCATCATAGCTCTTAACAAGTTTTGGTCGACAGAATGGACAGGCTCGCAAGCGGTACAGTTGAACCGGCTTGCTACGACCACTTTCTGGCAAGCCGCACATATCTCACAAGCAACACATCTTTCTCCAACCTGGGTTGTCGACTCCAACAATATGCAATCGACGGTAACTAATGCTTGCAAAGGAAGCACCCACTCGCTTGAAGCGGCTAGTTCTTACAGAGTGGTCAATATCCGCAACTATATGCAAAGCTTGCAGCGTCCAGGAGACGAAGATATTGCTCTCAGGCGTGATGCACTTGAAGGCATCAAGCAATTTCTTGCCTGCCTCGACGAGTGGTTGTTAAGACACGGCGGTCCCCACGCGAGTTGCACAATGCTGCAACTACTGCACGAAATTGGTCGCAAATGGTGGAAGGTTGCTGAAACTGACAGGAGTCATGACCAAGTTGATGATTTGACGGACATTCTTACGGTGCTTGGATGGATTCAACGGTCGTCCCAGAACAACGAAGTCGGTCACCAACAGAAGCCGCCTGCTGAGACGAGCAGGAGTCCGGACCAAGATGATAATTTGACGGCTATTCTCCAGGCGATTGAGCAGATTCAGTGGTCGTCCCGGAACAACGAAGACGGTCGCCAACAGAAGCCGCCTGCTGAGACGAGCAGAGGTCAGGACCAAGATGATTATTTGACGGATTTTCAAAATTTGATAAATGAGCACCCGGCGCTTAAATGGTATCAGTGGTCGTCCCAGAACAACGAAGCCGTGGTCGACCAGACTGCTACGCTGGAACGTGTCAAGCCAGCAATCATGCCTATCTTGCTTATCCTACGTGGTATCTTATACTCGATGTTGTTGGAAAGTGGAACGGACACGAGTGTTCTGTACGATCCAAAATTCCAGAATGTAGTAGTCCGTATGATCTGATATTTCAATCGAAACCACTTTAGCCTGATGTAGTGCGCAAGCAAATATTTGAGCTACTCTTCAATGTCCTAAGCAGATGGGTTGATTGAGTGGTCGGTCACATATGTTTGCTCATGTCGTATCGGAACCCCTAAGAGCTCTCAAGGATTCTGAACGACCTGAACGTTGTGCTTCTTCTTCCACTTCTCCATCTCGTCGTTCTTGCTCTTGTACTGCTTCATAAGTTCTTCGAGCACTTGCTTGAGCCCGTCTGAGTTTGTCTTCAGTGCAGGCAGAACTTCCTTGACGGTACGTTCCACGAGCACTCCATTGATCAAGCGAAAGCACTTGCGCTCGCCAGGCAAAGGCTCAAGACTCTCTATGACCAATTTATGCTCTTCGATCTCTTGCTCGATCTCGCCCACCTTCTGGGCTAAAGATTGTAGTGTTGACTTGTAGTTCTGATATGTAGTCTGGAGATCCTGCTGCTTCCTCAAAGCGCCTTCAGATGCCATCTCTTAGAATTCGGGAACGCCTTTCGCGGGCCTCACGTAGTTTGAAGCAGGACAAATACTAGTAAGATGTACAACAAATGTACAACAGACGTGAGTGGACAATATTCGGAGAGGCAGGCACATTTGAGTGAAGATCTGCCTGGATGCCTGAATTTTCGAAACCGAGAACTCGTGAATAAAAACACTAGATATATGATCATTGCAGATGAATTACTTTGACGATGCTGATTATATCGCACAATGGACCGAGACAGAAGTCCGAAGAGACGCAAAATTGATGGCAGCCGGTTTTCAACACCACAGTCCGAAGATCTGGGTCCTTCACTACATAGAATCAACAAGCTGAAGGCTGAGCGCAACGGTCACCATGCTTCGTCACGTTCGTCGACGCCTCGAGGGTCGCGCCATGACTCGACACCTCATCAGTCAGAATTCGATGTTCCAGAACCGTTTGTTCATGACGACGAAGCAACTGCTCTAGACAGAGATTGGTACTTAGGAGACGACTCCGGGCATGTTTTCGGCGATGAGTCGCATAACCCCTTTGGAGGTGTCGACGTCTCGTGGGCTGACAAGTCGCGCGAACAGGATCTTGCAGATAAGAAGTTGGGAAAGCGTATCACTGCTCGGGCTGCGCAAAAGCAGAAAGAGGTCGATGCGTGGGAAACAAATCGCATGCTGACTTCTGGTGTTGCGCAGAGACGTGATCATGCTGGCGATTTTGAGGACGAAGATGACACTGTTCGCGTCCATTTGCTTGTGCATGATCTCAAACCTCCATTTCTGGATGGTAAAACTGTGTTCACAAAGCAGCTTGATCCTGTACCTGCGGTACGAGATTCGCAAAGTGATATGGCGGTATTTAGTAGGAAAGGCAGCAAGGTTGTCAAGGAAAAGCGACAGCAGAAAGAGCGTCAAAAGCAGGCACAAGAGGCTACGAATGTGGCTGGAACGGCTCTAGGCAATATAATGGGTGTCAAGGAGGATGAAGGTGATAGTGCTGCTGCTATGCCCGGCGAAAATGGCAAATCAAGTGACAGTAAATTTGCCAGTCATCTGAAGAAGGACAAAGGAGGCAGCGATTTCAGCAGAAGCAAGACCTTGAAGGAACAGCGAGAGTTCTTGCCTGCTTTTGCTGTCAGAGAAGAGCTTATGCGGGTCATCAGGGACAACCAAGTCATTATTGTTGTTGGACAGACTGGTTCGGGCAAGACCACTCAGCTGACTCAATTCCTCTATGAGGAAGGCTATGGCAAACACGGCCTAATTGGATGTACTCAACCACGAAGAGTGGCGGCCATGAGTGTTGCGAAGCGTGTGAGTGAGGAGATGGAGGTCAAGCTAGGAGGTCTCGTTGGCTATGCAATTCGATTCGAAGATTGTACTAGCAACGAGACCACGATCAAATGTATGTTGCTAATTCTCCCCTTTTAAGCACATCCACTGACAGCTCTTAGATATGACAGATGGTGTACTTCTTAGAGAGTCCTTGACTCAGCGCGATCTAGACAAGTATTCTTGTATCATTATGGACGAAGCCCACGAACGTGCTCTCAATACAGATGTTCTCATGGGTTTGATCAAGAAGGTGATTGCTCGTAGGAGAGATCTAAAGCTAATCGTGACCTCCGCGACAATGAACTCGGAACGCTTCTCGCGTTTCTTTGGCGGAGCGCCGGAGTTCATCATACCAGGACGAACCTTTCCAGTCGATATTCAGTATTCTCGAACACCATGTGAGGACTACGTTGACAGTGCTGTGCGACAGGTCCTTGCTATACACGTCTCACAAAGTACAGGCGACATACTCGTGTTCATGACTGGACAGGAAGATATTGAAGTCACATGCGAACTCATCGAAGAGCGTCTGCAGCAACTGAATGACCCTCCTAAACTGCTTGTCTTACCCATCTATTCTCAGATGCCAGCAGACTTACAAGCCAAGATATTCGATAGAGCTCCACCAGGTGTACGCAAAGTAGTCATCGCAACGAATATTGCTGAAACCTCTCTTACTGTCGACGGCATCATGTACGTCGTAGATGCAGGCTTCTCTAAGCTTAAGGTTTACAATCCACGCATGGGAATGGACACTCTTCAGATAACGCCAATATCCCAAGCCAACGCTTCCCAGCGATCTGGCCGTGCAGGACGCACAGGCCCAGGCAAATCTTACCACCTGTACACAGAAAATGCCTTTAAAGACGAGTTCTACATCCAAACAATCCCAGAAATACAGAGGACAAATTTGGCGAACACTGTCCTACTGCTCAAGTCACTAGGCGTGAAAAATCTTCTCGACTTCGACTTTATGGACCCGCCGCCTCAAGATGTGATTACTACCTCGTTATTCGATCTTTGGGCACTGGGAGCTCTCAACCACGTCGGCGATCTGACCGAGCTTGGACGAAGCATGACACCTTTTCCTATGGACCCATCATTAGCAAAGATCCTGATCACATCATGTGATCCAGCATACGGCTGTAGCGAGGAAGTCTTGACCATTGTCAGCATGCTCAGCGTACCGTCAGTATTCTATCGACCTAAAGAAAGGCAAGAAGAATCTGATGCTGCTCGAGAGAAGTTCTTTGTGCCTGAATCCGATCATCTGACATTACTTCACGTGTATACTCAATGGAGAAGCAATGGGTTTAGTGACGGTTGGTGTATCCGACATTTTCTTCACCCTAAAGCACTCAGAAGGGCGAAGGAAATTAGGGACCAGTTACACGACATCATGGTAACCCAACAAAAGATGACCTTGACCAGTTGCGGCACAGACTGGGATGTGGTCAGAAAGTGCATTTGTGCAGGATACTACCATCAAGCAGCAAAGGTCAAAGGTATCGGTGAATACATCAACTTGCGAACCTCTGTGACCGTACAATTGCATCCTACGAGTGCACTTTATGGCCTCGGATATTTGCCTGATTACGTTGTTTACCACGAACTGATACTTACGAGCAAAGAGTACATGTCATGTGTGACCAGCGTTGATCCGCATTGGTTGGCCGATCTTGGTGGCGTCTTTTATAGCTTGAAGAGTAAGGAATACTCTACACGTGAGAAGAGGGTCATTGAGGGTGAATTCAACAAAAAGATGGAGATACAAAGGCAGATGCAGCTTGAGACTGAGGCCGAAGAAGTCCGGCTGAAAGAAGAGGAGGAGAAGCACCGCATCCTGTCTGGGCACGGAAAGAAGAATGGTGCTGTTGTGAAAAAGTCTGGGACGAATGGAGTGGTCAAGAAGCCTGTCATTGGCAGACGGAAACTAGGAGGCTTTTGATATATAAGACTTTGCTGCATATTAGCAACTGAAGCTGAGTCGCCTCAACATACAGACGGAAATCAAGCAAGTCGTCTGTCTTCATGTCATCTGTTAGCACAGATCATAATCTTCACTTGTAAAATAGCTGCCTAAGGCTAGAGCCAAGAAATGCTAAGCTGGATCAAGAAAAGTGTAGATCGCCCGCACCCAATCACGTCTCTCATAATCGTTCTCTCCGTGTTTCTGGTGTTTCGTCAAAAGGAGTTGCACATCAAATCGATTACACGAAAAAGCACTGCGCAAGCTTACTCGAATTCGTGCTATCTGACTGCTCTTGCGCAGTTACCCTGAGCAGCTCCTGGAATGCGGTAGAGACGCAGAAGTCTGTTGTCTGAACTTCGTGGTGTGTAGAAAGGGCAGAGCAGCGCTCGCAGGGTTCGATCATGAAGAGCAACATCGTAATCGCGACAGAATCTACGTCCAGATACGATCTGTATTGCGGAGCGAACGGATGACAGACCGTCACACGGAATTGAAATATCACTTCGCTCTTTCCACTTTCGAGAATTATTCGATCTGCATCTGCGGATTGCACTAACAGATTCATTGGTCAGTGACATAGTCGGAACATAAAAACTCGAGTCGACTATCATCTTCCGGCATTATGGCATCTCTACGTCCAGAATCAGCGGCAGCCATGACTGCACACCGGCGTGAAGCAGTGCGCTTGGCGAAAGCACAAGAAAAGGCCGTCTCCGACAAATGTGTTCGTGCCGGGCAAGACCCGCCAGGCTATGCCTTCGACGAATTGATCGGTAAAGGCAGCTTCGGCCGAGTCTACAAGGGTAGGCAGAGATCTTCTGGCAAAGTCGTGGCGCTGAAAGTGCTCGATATTGATGAAGCTGATTTTCAAGCTCTTGGCGACATGCGTGATGAGCAAATCAGAGACTTCAACAAGGAGATCGCGATCTTGAGACGGGCACAGGAAAGTGGTGCTGAGAATCTCAACCAGATGATTGAAGCTTTTGCTGTTCACAGTCAATTGTGGCTTGTCTGCGAACACTGTCCTGGCGGTAGTGTGAAGACTTTGATGCGGGCCACGAGAGACAAACTTGAAGAGAAGTATCTCATAGTTGTTGCTCGAGAATTGGCAAAAGCACTCAAAGGATTACATCAAGCAGGGATTATGCATCGAGATGTCAAGGCGGCTAATGTGTTGATACATGAAAATGGTGGCTTACAGCTTTGCGACTTTGGCATCGCTGCCGCTATCGAAGGCCAGACTGATAAGCGCAGGACTTTTGTGGGCACATTTCATTGGATGCCACCTGAGCTTTGGGCGGACAAGCCTGAGTACAACGACGAAGTGGACGTCTGGGGTTATGGATGCACGTTGTACGAATGTGCTACTGGCACTCCTCCCAACAGTGATGTGAGGGAGAGGCAGCAACTCAAGGTTCGAATGAGGAGATTGAAGCAGTCAATCGGCTTGCCCGAGAAGGACGGTGCGAATTACAGCGACGGTCTCCGATCCTTGGTAAAGTTTGCATTGAATCCAGATGCTGCTTCTCGACCATCGATGCATGACATTCTCCAGCACGACTTCCTGGCAGAGACCGAGGACAAATACCCTACCAGCATCTTGACGAATCTTGTACAACACTATTACGCATGGCTGTTCAGTGGTGGTCAACGAGTATCACTTTTCATGCCCGGAGGTGCGGTTGCTGCTTCTGAGCTAGAGGAAGAATTGGGTGCTACTATGACCGAGGAATGGAATTTCAGCATGACACAAGAGATGGAAAAACGAGTTTCCACCATTTTCGAACTTCCAGATTTATCTACTTTCTCGCAATTTGAGGCTGGACAAGAAGGTGACACAACACCACGAGGTCCAGGGCTTAATGCTGAGACAGTGTCGCCTCGCGGACCCAAGACCGCAACTGAACGTGCCAATTTCGAGCTGCGCGTCCAGCGTGGCGAAGGTCTTGCAAGTCTATTTAGTCAAAATGGACCAGAATATGAGTACAGGCAAAAACGTGACTTTGTTCCGATACGCGAGCCCACCAACAGGACTTCAGACTTGCCTTTCCGAGCAATGGCTGAAGAACGTCCTACGTCAATCGCGTCAATATCTATCGATCTCGGAGACTTTGACGAGGAGGATTATGCGGTGGCTGCACCTCGTACAGGCGATGAATCCATACAAACAACTTACGCAGTACCTACACCTCACAAAAATGAACCTGCATTCATTTTACCAGATGCAGCCACGATTCGTGCTAAGCGCGCGGACTCGAAAGGACCGCGGGAAGGCTCTGATCAAGATCTTACAGCCAAGAGGTCATCCTCGGTGGAAAAGACAGCTGATCCAACCATGGAGGAATGGACAGCAAAGAGGGAATCATTCGGGCCTGCTTTGGCTGAGGCTGCCGAAATTACTCCTACAGCTGATAGCAATCGACCCAGAGTTAGGGACACAATGGGCTGGAGTTTTGCTGCAGCAATGGATGAGGTCTCAGAGCCATCTTCACCAGTTGGTCATGTCCAGTCGAGCCCCATCGAAAAACGAAAATCCTCAAATAGTCTGAAAATATCAGAGAAAGCTCAAAAACATGCTACAATGGAGTGGTCATTCTCCATGGCAATGGCTGAAGCGGATACCGAAGCTGATGACGAGAACGAGAGTCAGAGAACTCCGGGACGATATGCTCGTCCAGCACCGCTGCTCCGTACACATACTACTCCTGTCACATCGTTCGAAGTACAAGACGCCGCGGAGGATTGGTCCCGACCGGGAACGTCGTTATCTATGGCATACTCAGAGAGCTCGACAAGCTCAATTGACTTCGACCCGTTCGCATTGGATCGAAGGACACCTCTGGAAGAAGATGGACCCGGAGATGCTGAATTCGACGATTCAGGTATCGAAGATTTCTACGCCACAAGAGGAAGATTGATGATCCCGCCAGAACAGGCAGGCCCAGGACCAGATATCGGCACGACAATCACTCCACACACGAATGGGTATGCCGGACAGACTATCACAACACCCCTGAAACCAATCGATGTTAATCACAACAAACCATACGCAAATGGTACTCCCAGGAGCATCATGACACCTGACAGTGCAAACCGATCACCTTTTGGTTCTCTATCGCCACGAAGGCTAGGACACATTCGTGGCAATGGTAGTGGCGCAAGTCGAGAGTCCGAGAGCTCGACAGGCAGTGCCATCACGTCACACAATGTCTCGACCAGCAATGGTTCTGGCAGTAGTGGAACTAGCATGAATGGATACTCGAATTCTCGTGCGTTCAGTCTGCCGGTATCGAATCCGCCGACTTTCGCGGCCATGTCAGGCGAAGCCAGTCCAACGACTGTTCAGCGTGAGCTTGATCGCCTCCTTGGCGAATTCCAGGATGCATTGGGTGTTGCGGCCGATATAATTAGTGAGACTGGAAGAGGACGTGCCAGACGGCGAAGATTTGCTGAGAGTGGTAGTGAATGGGAAGACGAGGATTGAGTACTGGGGGTTTCGGATCGCCTCAGTGCTCAGTTAGAGCTTACGACACACACTATTGCAAGCAGTCGCAGTTCATGAAAGTCTGGCTTTGATGGGATAGATAGTACTGGTTAGTGTCATCAAATTAAAATTATGTACACTAAGGCTGTGCCTGGTAGGGTTGTGCTGTGCAACAACAGATCATAAACTTAGGGACAGATGAACGTTGCTGCTACAAACTGTCCAAAACTCTTAGTTTATGATTCTATTCGCTGATAAGAATTTACTAAATTCTTCAACTATCCTGAGTGACGATCTGCTTGACTTCTCAAACGTGCTGTCGTGTGTAGCATTCGTGATTGATCTCCAGCAAGGGGCTCCATATATTGTGAAAACCTAAGCAAGCCATTCGAGCTCCGACGTCGTCTTGGACAAGCTCACAACAGCTTGGTATCAATTTCCATGCTTCCCAAGAAATTCAAAAACGTCAAAGTGGTTAGTTGGCGCTGCAGAAATCCGAACACCACCACCAGGAACGTAGATCCTACCGCCAATAGCGGCAGCACCCATACCATGACGGGGCCACGACATCCTTGGCAGCTCGGCCCAAACATCGCTTGTGGCATCGTATACCTCAACGTTGTCAAAAACTAGGTCTGGACTGCTCGGATTGCCCTCCCCACCAAACGTATATAGCTTGTCCCCAATCCGGGCACTCGCTAATCCACCGCGGGCAGTTATCATTGGAGCCTTTGCGACCCACGCTGTTGGGTTGGATAAATCGAGAGCCCAAGTGTCGTTCTTCCAGTTGAATTGGTTGTGATCGCGTCCACCAGTGACGTAGAACGTCTTGCCAATAACGGTGCCGGCGACGTGGTCTCGCGGTCCGGGCAAAGGTGGATAATTCGTGGTCCATGAATCTGTTCGGACATTGTAAGATATGACTGATGAGACGGAGCCTTGAGTACCGTTTTCTTTGAGCTCCAGCTTATCCATTCCTACATATGGTTAGACATATGGTCTAAATAGCGAGCACCGAGGTTGATCAACTTACCACCAGCAAGGTAGATCTCGTCGCCGTAGACTCCAACAGCAGATGCACCGCGTGCCATGCCTTGAGGTATCGAAGCGATCGAAGACCACTCGTCCCGTGTTGGGTCGTACTCGAACGAGCTGTCGAGCGAGTCCCACGAGAGAAGATTCTCCCCTGATAGTCCACCGAGCAGATAGAGTTTCCCGTTCAGGGTAGCAATATTACCATGATTGATCTTGACAGGGACGGTAGCGGCGTCCAGCCAACATCCTCGGTGGACGTCGAAATATTGCATACTTGCTGTTGTGGTGATGTTTGGGAACCCGGTGACAGGGTCACCTGGCGAATAAGAGACGTCGCTGAGGATACCTCCGACCATGTAAATGCGATTATTGAGAGCGGCGACGCTGTGTTCTTGACGCGGTTGTAACAAGGACGGAAGCGTGGTCGACTTATATTGGTGGTCCTGGCTGGGTGCAAATCTGAAGGGACTTGCTGTGGCACCCAGAGCTGGGACCAACATGAACATAGATAGCCTCATGATGTAGCGTGTATTGAAGCTGAACTCGAGTGTGGATTTGTTGCATTGATTCAAGAAACATTGCGGGACAAACGACTTTATAGAAACCTGGATGGTACACTGACGACGACCAAGCCACGGAGTATGAAGGAGACCAAGTCGGCTTGGACAACAGTCAATGGTCATCACCACGCATCATTTCTCTTGGCCTGCCCCCGGTCCCCTGATTGCCGGACGAATGTTGCCTGAAGCTGACCGAACTCCCGACTGATAGTATTGAGAATCCATTGATCGATCGACAGCGCTACTCCCTCGGATAACAAAGTCTTGGCTCGATGTGCCTAGGTCGGCGCTGGCGATGATATCTCAAGCGCTGTTGGTAGGATGATGTTCAGGTGATACGTTGTAAGATGTGTGTAAGTTGGTAAGTGGTGTATATGTAGATCAGCATTTGGAGGACAGGCGTAGATGGAATGACTATGTCGCGACTACCCAACAGCGCTTGTAGCAAGCCCTATAAACAGCCTTAAAGCTACTTGGAGTCTAGGCTCTCAACACCTATACTGCGCCAAGAGCACAGCAGTGGAGATCGGACCAAGATTTAAGGTTTTCCACCCGAGGCAGTAGTGCGCTGCCAGCGCCAGTCGGGTGCTGGACGACTGTGCTCGGGGCCGATTTGTTAGACGACCGAGCACCTGATACACTTTACTGGGATGCTACAGTGCTTCTGATATTAAAAGTCATTAATTGGTTCATCTACTATGTCCTTGCGAGTCGCGTCGCGTCCATCAAAGTACGTATGTAAGGCGTGTCGAAAGAACATCGCAGCCGCGCGACGGCGCAATTATGGCACGACTACCGTCAGCTCTAATCCTTCATCCGAAGACATTTTCGATGTAGTCACCGTCGGAGGTGGACCTGTAGGTCTTGCGTTGCTCGCAGCTCTCAGTAAGGCGTTCAACAGAGTCATCTGGTCACACTAACCTGTGAGCAGAATCTTCACCCAAGACATCACATCTGAAGTGCTTACTTGTCGAAGCACAAGATCTCAACAGACAGAAATCATGGTCGATGCCCAACGATGCATACTCGAACAGAGCAAGCAGCATCACGCCAACTAATCAGTCGTTCCTGGAGGCTATCGAGGCTTGGCGGCATCTTGACCTTTCACGAACCCAACCATACAATGAGATGCAAGTTTGGGATGCTGCTAATAATGCTAGTATACAGTTCGACTGGTCAGCGGAGGCTATCGCGTACAATGCGCCACTGAGAACAGTCGCAACTATGGTCGAGAACGCAAATCTTAGCAAGGCTCTGTTAGAACGTATTGCTGCTTTACAAGCGCAAGACAGCCTGCTTAGTGGTTGGACGGTGAAAGCGATTGGAAATGGGGTCGATGAGCCTGAAGGATGCAATCTGTCTACTTGGCCAGTTCTTGATTTGCAGCAAGTTGGCCAAGACGGAACTAAAAGGACGCGAAGAGTGGCGACAAGGTTGCTTATCGGTGCCGATGGTATTAACTCACCTGTAAGGACCTTTGCCTGGATCAACACAAATGGATGGGACTACGGACGTCATGGAGTCGTGGCAACATTGAAATTAGAGCCGTCTGATGAATCAGGTTCGCCCGCAGCTAGAGCCACGGAGGAATTCGACTCTGCCCTCGAAAATTTCCAGTCAGATGAGCAAGAGAAGAGCTCAAGCTCGAAAAACCATAAGAGCAACAACAATGAAACACCATCGAACCAGGCGACCGCATTTCAGCGCTTCCTACCGCAACAAGGAGGCCCAATCGCCATCCTGCCTCTTCCAAACAATCATGCCAGCTTAGTCTGGTCAACGACTCCACAGATAGCCGGTTACTTGAAATCGCTATCCTCTACAGCATTTGTCACAGTCGTCAATGCAGCTTTAAGACTAGAATCAGTCGACATAGCGCATCTCCTCACCCTAGCACAAGCATCAACTCCGGACGAAGCTTATAGATCTGAACTAAGTTGGCGCTTGCAGCACACGAAAGCTTCACAACCGTCTCGCCGACCACCATGGGTCATTGGTCTGCAGGAAAATACCGTTGCCTCTTTTCCATTGAGACTGAGAAACGCAACGGCATACACAGCTCCGCGTATTGCACTCGCGGGCGATGCAGCACACACTATACATCCGCTTGCTGGCCAGGGGCTCAACCTGGGACTTGGAGATGCGGAAGCCCTGGCACGATCTGTAGAGTATGCTGTTGAGCACGGAATGGATATTGGAGATTTGATGGCGCTTGAGCAATACAGCAAAGAAAGGTATTCTGCTGCGGTGCAGATGAGCAGCGGTGTGGACTTGCTGAATAGTGCTTATCAATTGGGTGCGAATGACGGGATAGTGGGTAGTCTTTTGGGCAAGGCTAGAGGGTTGGGAATGTGGATGGTTGGTGCAATACCTGGTGCGAAAGAAGCTGTGATGCGAAGGGCGGACTAGATGATACGACAACGACTTGACCACAGCAGGCACGAATGTACTATTATACTGTGAAGGAGGATCAAATCTATCGCCATGTATCGCCAGCTCATCAGTAGGTCTCATCGGAGTGAAATAACATTCCAACTGGATATCCGATTTAGGTTTGAAATACCGAGACAACAGCACTCCGCACAACACCTTTCTGCACATCAAGCAGGTCAATTCGACAAGACCACTGATCTGTCCATCGTCGATCCTGATATCTCGACATCCGCTCAACTCGAGCATCGCCTTATTCATAGTGATAGACGAAATCGTCTATGTCCAAATACTATCCGGTTTCGCCAAAAAGAACGACTTTTGAGCCCGGACAAACTAGACCTCCATTGGATCAGTCAACCTGATTGCTCCCGATGACTGCTTCTGTAGTACTGATACAGCCCGAGTGGGCAACGTGTAAAGAGCCACAGCAAAGTCAGAACAGACGTTTTGCAACTGTGCCACCAAAGCAAGCATCCTCATGCCAGTCCCGTACCCTACATGCATAATTTCTGCCTTTCAGTCTCACGGAATGTGCCTTTGTTCTTGTAAACTTTTGATAGGTCAAGCTAATGAATGGTTTGTGACTGTAGCAGTATCGCGTGATCTAGATCACTTGTGAAAAATCCGACTCAGTTTGCAATGTTATCTTTCTTCTGCGGCCATTATATGAGTGCTGTTGGCTCTGGTGTTTCGCAATGTAGTTGCGGTTTACTCAAGGCTTGTGTGTATCAACATAAGTTAGTGAAAGATGTGGAAAGTGGAAATAGTGGCGCTGGATTTTTGTGCGCCTGGCATTTATTGGAAGGTACGGTCTAGATCTTGACGTTTTATTGGAGATACAATTTGAAGGCCACACTGGCGTGGAATAGACATCCGGGGCTTACCGGCAGTGGGGTTGAGCCGGGCATATACCAGCACTGCCAGTGTGTAAGACGTACTTGATCCGGCGAAGCAACTATTCAGAGAAGTTTCAAGTACGACTGTATATGTCGTGATCCATTCAGACAGCAGTCAGAATGAATCTCAGAGCTGGGTCTCTGTGTTGAGTTGCTAGCTCCAAGGTTGGACGTTACACACTACCGATGTTCTAGCATCGTCAAAACATCGACTCGAATGAATGCCACATACGGCAAATACGTTCTCAAAGCACCCTAGACTCGCATAATTGAAGCAGCTCATCACTGCTAATTGACACCGTCTTCTTGCTCATGCTCAGTCTACAAGCGGGGCCCAAGCACCAATCTCGATGTGTTCTTCACTCAACAGCTCTACCTGCAGAACCATGTCTTCATTGATTAATGTTGAAGCATAAGCAGACCTTTCCAGAACAAGCCACAGTCCACCAGTGTTCGCAGATGTCATTGTGGTGTTTACATCGAGGTCTGCGATCCTTAAGCCAATTACACTGCTCGTGAACTCTGTATCGTCTGTAGACGAAGTCGCGATTTGACGTTTGTATGGTCCCTGACCCTGCTCAATCGACAACTTGCACAGCATTGATCCAGGACCTCTGACCTGCCATGCCTTGCAGATGACCTTGGTAGTGCGGAGTACCTTTATTGGTGCGATGAGCTTCGTTGTATCATTCTTGAAGAGAGCTATCGGTGCTCTGATATTCAGTCTGCCACTTCCTTCGTTCGGAAGTGCGTGGAAAGTAGCTTCGTGGGCTTCTAGAGTGGTGTGGCAGTCGAGCTTGAATTTTGCCAGCTGACCTGTTT
This sequence comes from Pasadenomyces melaninifex, assembly GCA_022813495.1. Taxonomy (NCBI): domain Eukaryota; kingdom Fungi; phylum Ascomycota; class Dothideomycetes; genus Pasadenomyces; species Pasadenomyces melaninifex. The sequence goes on from JAKLMI010000112.1 coordinate 16,438, forward strand.
CGAAAGTTGAGCATATTATTGTGTAGGATCCCTTGGCTAGAATGGTCTCGACTACAGCAGATCCACGCTTGTAGTCACCAGAATGCGCTGCTGTATCTCTTTGACGAAGCTTGGTAATGCGTTCGCCGTCACTAGAGGCAATAAACAATTTCACATGTACATTGGTGCTAGGCTTGGATGAGGTCTCGTTGGGTAGAGTTTGAAGAGTGATTGCCACAGGTGCCTCTCGCTGTAGCTTGAGAACAAATTGTGGATTTTGCAGGTATGCCGACGAGTCGGCGTTGCCACCAGCCGTTGCTCTTGTCCACGACGAGGACAAGCTCTGACTTGACTTGTAAGCATCGAAAGCAGGCGCAAGCTCAAGCGGAGTGGTCGCAAAAGCCGAGATTGTGAAATTGTGCTTCCCAGCAGGTAGCTCCTGACTGATAGCGACAAGTGTATATGCTTCACCCGCTTGTGCTTCGAAGCGCAACAGAGTGTTAGGCGAATCGACGAACGGACCTCGAATTCGTGCATTTTCGCTTGAAAAGACTCTGGCACCATAGTTGTTGAACAGATAGAGACTGATATAGCCATTTCTGCCATGATTCTGTACGCTATAGTCTCCAGTTCTAAAGTGCCTATTGAGCAATACCCAGATTGTGCAGGACTTCCGTGCGCGTACAGAAAATTGAGGATTTTCCACGAGTAGGTTTCCGGCAAGCACGCTCTCTGGAAGTTGCCACGAGAAATGCATATCTTCTCTGTGACTGAATAAACACGGGTTCCAATTCAGGTACATGTGCTCGAAATATTGGAAGACGTGATTGAAGTCCATCCAGAATGTTCCTGGCTTCATGGTCGTTGTTTCTGTGTCTAATACAGTAGACTCTCGTGCGCCATTCTCGTGCCCAGGATGTGGTCGAAATCTTGTTGCCCCCTTCCAGATATCACCCCCAGACCATGGGTTCTTGATTAGCATTTCTTGTTGGTCGTCCAATTCTCTTATTTCGAGCACAGCGTAGTCGTGTTCTGCACCAAGACCTAACACTTGTTGTTCGCGTCGCCCTAATTTACCAGTACCTAACGTGCATAAGATATGTCCATCTGCAAAACCACGGAAGATCTCCTGCCACAGGCTTTCCGGATCTACCTCATTGTCATGCAGAAAGACCTGCTGTGGTATCCAGCCCGTAATCACGGCAAGATCAGTGCCAGAATTGCTCCCTGGAAAATCATAGCCACCACGTACCTTGAGGTAGCCCTTTTCAGCAATACCTGGCCAAATCGAACCAGGGTGAGATCGATCTATCATATGCAGGACACGCGAGGATTTCGACGCCGGAAGTCGGTCATCTATCTCGACCTGTCGCCAACAACCATTGAAGTATAGCCGTAGCAGATACTTACCACTTGGAGATTCTTGAGGTTGGTCCAGTTCGTAGTTGTACGGATAAATGATTTCGCCGAATAGCTAGAACTCAGTCAGTAGCATGCGCCAGTCTGAGAACTACAGTACTTGCACGTCTATGCCCTCGCTCAGCTCTTGCAGCACCTACACAAAAGCTGGCCACGACTGAACAATCAGGCGCAACATCCTGCACAAGGTCCCATTCGCCAAGCTTTTCCATAGAAGCTTCATTCGGCAACATGTTACCATCCTGGAAGATCTCTATCCGTGTGAGGGCGGACTGCGGACGTTCCCAGCCATCGAAATGCTTGAGTTGTGTTTCCGAGAGTGTGTACTTGAACTCATCTACGAACAAGTCGTGCGCGTCTTTGAGCTCAAAATCTTCGTGTCGAGGTTGGGTCGTCCACTGCTTGAAAACAGTGCCATTCAGCTTCGAGCTTTCTAAAAGAATGATCTTTTCACGTGTAGTCAATGTCCTCTTCGATACTGGATGAATAGCACTTCTCGCCGCGAATGTATCTCCATTTCGTTCTTCTTGCTTGATCTTCTCTGCCAGGACTATTAGCTGCTCCGTCTTCCGGTCGAGTCGCGCTTTATCATCTGGCAGGTCAGCGATTCTCAGCGCTTTCATGTACAGCTCAGCTGCTGAGATTGCAGCTTCGAGCCGATCATTATGAGATCTGTCGGTGTTGACTTTCTTCTCGGCCACAATAGCCTTGCCTTCGAGCTCAGCCAGCGTCCTGCTTGCATGTGGACGGGACATTATTATCAAGCTGAGAACCTGGCTGCGACGAACCCAGTTTGTTACAGAACCGAAATAGCTTTAGCCTAACCAGTGACGATGGCTGTTTCACTCCACCTTCATGCAAGGTTCAAGCCGAACTCGATTCTCTTAGCGCTGTTGTTGCTGAGCAACACGACCGTGCGTCAACAAGTCCATTGTGCGACCGGATCGCAGATTGAGCCAGGTACAGATGCTATGCGCCGTCGAAGGACTACTCACGTTCAACACACCGACGATACACGACTCTTGTGCGCGAAGTGCTTATACCGACGGACGTGAATATGCTATTAGCGACGAGGTTGAGGTAGAGCTTGCGATTTTGAGCACCGACTATTGACCAATTCCCAAATGCGATGGCTGCACTACCAACGAGATTTCCGTGTTGGTGTCGCGCGGTGTATTCATGGGGCGGCGAAACAGACAAGGACCTTGGCTTCATTGAAGGTGACCTGATAGAATGTCTTAATGCAGGAGATGGGTCGTGGTGGGTGGGCAGATTGAGGAGAGATCCGAGAATGATGGGAAGTTTCCCGTCAAATTTCGTGACGGTGTTACAAGAAGATTTTGTTCCTGTGAGTCGCTCTGTGAGTCCAATGCCAGGTCGGTCGGATAGCGATCGAAAGAACTCTATCGAGAGCTTGGAGCG
>JAKLMI010000112.1:23717-46598 GCA_022813495.1 Pasadenomyces melaninifex
CTTGGTATATATCCGAGGTCAATGCTCTGCTATCGGAAACACTAAGCTGATTGCTCCGTTTCTAACATCAAGCCATCTACTTGACATGGCTGACAAAGGGGAAACGCAGCACTCGGTGCTGAAGTCCACCTTCCCAGTACTTGTCCCAGAACACGAAGCTCTGAACTACAATCATGATGAGTTCGAGAAGTTCTTGCTGACGAAGGTCGAAAAGTTCCATTATACTCCTGTCAAGTCTGAAGCTCAGGAAGACGAGTCAGCTGATGACACAGCCACACTGATCGAGGACAACTCTACGACTAAGGACGTAAGAGAGGCAGTTGGTCGATTGGATGTCTCCGCTTCAGCTGAAGAGGATCTGATTGACTACAGTGATGATGAATTTCATGACGTGAAGGACAAGAATGAAACTTCACACCCATTCATGAATGCCATGCACAGCTCAAACGATCCTTCGACGCGTAACATGGAGAACATGATGCTCACCGAAAATGCTGATCTAGCACATGCCTCAACCAAAGAACCCCTAGTTGACCTGTTCCACGAGCTTGAAGAGGTTGTCTCAGGTCCACGCCTAATCAGCTTGCTCGAAGCAGCCTGGGCCAAGGATTCGCTTGCTACACTGAAGATCATCTTTAATGCACGTTCCATCCACATCGGCAAGAGCTCGAGAGCAACTTCCTATAGGTGCTTTGGCTGGCTTGCCCAGAATCATCCTGCCACACTTCTCCTTAACCTTCAATGGCTTACACGACCAATCATCGAAGAGAAGATGGCCGTGAAGAAGGACGACGAAGACGAATTGGTAATGGTCGAAGCAGAAAAGGCCGATGATGACATCACAAAGTACGATGTACAGAATGGTGTAGCCCACGGGTACTGGAAAGATTTACTCAACATTCTTGCACTGGCTGTCGACGGCAAGCTGGATCCTCTGGCGAACCCAAGAGATCTTCTCAATATCGAGCAGATCAAGAAGCCTAAGAGACAATGGGATGCGGAGAGAGCCAAGGCACGTCGTGCCGATGAAAAGACACAGAGACATGAAAATGCAGTACGTGCATTCAACGACTCATCGTTCTATCGAGCTCTGCATCTGACAGTTGCACGACTATTCGCTGAGCAGCTAAAGTGCGACCTAGCCCTGCTTCATGCTGACGACAAGAAGTCTACACGAAAGATCAGTTTGTGCGCCAAATGGGCACCATCTCATGGTCTATTCCATGACAAGCACACTTTCATTGTCTCCTCCATTGCCGAGATCATGCATCCACAAATGGAGTTCAAGGATGTGTCAGACCGAGAGAAGTACTTGCGCTTTGCTCGAGAATCCTACCGAAAGGATGTCTCAGCACTCAGGAAGGCACTCGAGGTAGTTGAGAGAGACATTGCAGCCAAGGAGTACAAGAACATCAAGTACGATCGCGTGCCTTCTCTCGCCATGAACCAATATGCCTCCCTTTTCGCCAAAAAAGACACTGAACGCTTTGAAGCGTACATCACCAAGGTAGCAGATGGCACCAAGAACATCTCGGGCGCGACGCTGTTACCTTCGATACTCGTCGCTGCCGTAAGAGGCACTTTGGGTTCCCGCCGCATCCCTGCCACAAAATCGAAGAAAGGTACCAAAAGCATGATCGAAGCTAAGATGAGAGAGCTCGATGCCAAAGTTCTCGACGGTCAATGGAACACCCTTGTCAAACGTATCAAAGATTCAGGCAAGATCGAGAACAGCATCGCTGTCGCAGACGTCAGCGGTAGCATGACATATCCAACTCTAGCAGATGGAACCACGCCAATGGACTCCAGCATCGGATTGTCTCTCCTGCTCGCCGAAGTCACTGCACCACCTTTCGGCGGCAGCTTCATCACCTTCTCCTCAAAGCCAACAATGGAAAAGGTCCAAGGCAACACCCTGCAAGAAAAGGTCAAGAATCTCCAGAGTGCGCACTGGGAGATGAGCACTGATTTCGTCGCTGTCTTCGAGAAGCTCATCCTTCCAATGGCCAGAGAGCACAATGTCAAACAAGAGGATATGGTCAAGCAGATCTTCGTCTTCAGCGATATGCAGTTCGACTCTGCTGGCCGTACCAATAATTGGTCCACTAGCTATGAGCGCATCAAGAAGCAATTCGAGCTTTACGGCTACGAGATGCCGAAACTTGTCTTCTGGAATCTGGCCGGTGGTCGTGCAGGTGTCACTGGGCACGGCGATCCAACAGCGCCAAAGCCTGTCACTGCTGATGAGGAAGGCACAGCGCTGGTGAGCGGATATAGTCAGGGAATGCTCAAGGTCTTCCTGGACAATGGATCGTTCGAAGACCCAGAAGCAGAGGAGGAACTGATCGAGGAAGAAATCAAAGGGGAGGTTGAAGATGACGAGGCTGTTGTTCAGGTCAAGAAGAAGGTCAAAATGGATCCGATGGCGATTGTGCGCAAGGCCATCTCTCACAAGTCATATTCTATGCTCAAGGTCGTTGATTAAATTGCTGATGCTGGTTGATTTAGCGAAGGAGTTTTGGCGCACAAATTGTCACGAATGATACCCAAGTTAGTTGGCAATCACATAGCGTAGTTTAGCTGAGAGACGAGAAATCGATCTTTGTACAGTTTCTTACTGTTCGCTTTTCTTAAATTTCAGTGAAGCTCGAAGACTTCTGGTGAATACACATCTCATTCGCATACACGTCCAATGTGAACACACATCCAACCCTACAATTCCTCCTGCACATCATCCCCACCCTCATAATGATCATCCGGCACAGCCCTGATCGGATCATGCAAACCAACCTCCTCAACCCCCTTCCCAATCGCCTTCAAAAACTTCTTCTGCCTCGCCTCATCGCCCTGGAAGAAATGCTCCGCCACCATCCTCTTCGGCGTACTCGCCATCCAATCAAACAGACTGAAATCCAAAAACTCATCTGATCTAAATATTTCCAATATCTCAACTTCCTCATCATCGCTCAGGTTCTCGATGAAATGGCCCATGTTCTTGGGCACGATACCGACGTCACCAGCTTGGTAATCGAATGTTCGCGCATTACCTTCACTGGCAAAGATGGTTACGCGAGCCCGACCACTAATGAAGAAGGACCATTCGTCGGCGGTGGGGTGCCAGTGCATTTCGCGCATTGCGCCGGGATTGAGCGTTAAATGGGCGGCGGACACAGTCTTGGAGATGGGGAAGTTGCGCTTTGAGTCTGTGATGCGGACGGTGCCGCCGGTAGTGTTGAGTGGTTCCTGGGCGAGCATTTTGTGGGTGAATTGGAGTTTGGACTTTTTGATTCCGGTCTTATCGGAAAGTTCAGGGCGTTCTTTTTCGATTGAGTCGGGCAGGGAGCCTTGGAAGATGTACTTTTCGGACTTGGGGATTGTCTCGAAGACCTCGGGGGAGATGCGGAAGTTCTCTGCGAGCACGGATTTAGGAGTGTGGGCTAGCCAGTCTGTGAGTAGGAAGGTTGAGTCTTCGGAGAAATGGCCGTCGTCGAAGATGAGAAGGAACTCGGTGCCGTTTGGTGCGAGACCTTGAAGTGAGTGAGGATGGCCGGACGGAAAGTACCAGAGGTCGCCCTTTTCGAGGTCGTCTACGAAGTTGCCTCCTTCGGTGTCGAGGGCGGTGATGCGGACTTTGCCTTCTAGGACGTAGGCCCATTCGGCTTGGACGTGCCAGTGGAGTTCGCGGATGACACCTTCGTCTAGACGCATGTTGACGCCGGCTAGTTCGACACTGGTGGGAAGTTCTCTGACTGTGGTTTGGCGAGTCCATCCTCCTTCCTGGGTGTTGTTAGTATTTGCTATTTCTTACCAATGAAGTGAACTTACCTCGATTCGGATATGACTATCGGCAAAACTCCATCTCATGTTCTGCATGGTGCCATGATCTGTAGATGGAGGTCGGACCAGATCTGGATTCTGCCTACTTCTAGCTCTGTTCCATGGTCCCAGTACTGATGTTCCATCGCCGTTCCTGTTTGGCAAGGGGTCCAGACCATCACCCTCGGAATCGACCTTGTGGTCCCATTTGTCTCTGTATGCTGGATCGTATGGGTTATGTGGTTTAACAGCTGCCTCAGGCTTGCCAAGATGCTGTTGGCGTTGCTTGCTCCAGTATGGTGTCACACGGGCATCTGATAGACCACTGAGTGCCAAAAGGCCCAAGGCCGAGCTCGAGAGGAGCTTCATGATGCTTGGCAAGATGTACTGGATGAGAAAGATCCAGGAATGGCAAGACAGGAAGCTGTCGTAGTTGTAAAGGACTTATATGACGAGCTTCAACTGCCGCTAAGCTCTACATGAGCCACGCATTTCTGGGGAATAGCTTAGCCATTTTCGAGCTAGACAAACAGGTCCAATCATCTCATTGGTCCGGATAGTGCTATCGCCTCCATATGAGGAGTGCTTGCAAGAACGACGTGATGATGTCGTCAAAAAGTTTTGCCGGCCTGCCACCTCAGGATCGGCAGTATCGCTTAAATGTTAGGCATGAAAACGCTTCTCGCCACGCCTCGGCCACGCCTAAAGAAATTGAGCTAGAGCTTGGCACGAATTGATTGAGGTAGTAACTAACGTCAAGAACACCGATTTTGGCGCGATATCAACTTACTGAGCTTCAGAATTGTGCACAAAGACAGTCGCGCCATACTCAGGCCACGAGAAGCAGTATGAGTAACGATAGGAGCTACGGGACAAATTCAAACGGTCATGTCACGCGACCAGATGGTTCAGACGCAACAGAACACGATGCTTTGCTGCCAAAGAAGAATGAGCAAAGCTACGACTGGAGGAAATACGCCAATGTGAACGTGTCAAGGAAGTGGGCAGACCTTGTGTTGTTGTTCACTTATATCACTACGGGTCTTCTCGACAGTACTGCGACAGCAGTATGGGGTAGCTTCGTGTCTATGCAGACAGGAAATACGATCTATGTTGGTCTTGGACTCGCAAATCCTACAGCGTCAACACGATGGATCAAGTCAGGCACGTCGATATTGTCCTTCTGTGCTGGCTCGTTCATCTTTGCTCGATATCATAGAGCATTTTCTATGCGAAAAAGATGGGTGTTGATTACATCCGTGCTGATTCAGACTATCTTTGTCCTTACTGCTGCTCTTATTGTCACGTTCACGCCGGAGGAGGAGAATCCTGCTCAGTCCAAGGAGGTGAAGTGGCACGTCATTGTACCAATTGCTCTGGTTGCATTCCAAAGTGCTGGACAAGCTGTCGTGAGCAGGGCGTTGAAATTCAACGCTTTGACCAGTGTGGTTCTGACCAGCATTTATTGTGATTTGTTCATGGACGCAAAGCTCTTTGCTGGCCTGACTGAGAATGTCGAGAGAAATCAACGAATTGCAGCGCCACTACTATTGCTTGTTGGAGCCGTCATGGGTGGTCTCTGGTCAAGATCAGCAATAGGTATAGCTGGAGCACTCTGGACAGCAGTCGTACTGAAAGTGATTGTTGTTGTGATATGGACATCGTGGCCGGGCGAGGAGGAGGAAGGCGATTCTTGAGGTTATGCTGTGCCACACACCGAGTGGGTGTACACTCACGGACATATGCTGCAGATCGAGGCCGACACAGTTGTACTCATCACCACACCTGTATGCAGCGCCACAGCTGTATGCACCGTCCTAGTTGTGTACACCTCCGCAGCTGTATGCAACCGCGAAGAAGCCTAAACAGACGTCATTGAATATCGTTCTCAGACGTTGTGTTCACTCATACATTGTATGCACTCGTACGTTGGCAGCACAACATACGACCTCGAGTTTCGATCATCATCAACCATTACCATTAACATGTTCCTGCTCTATCTGAACTTCACCCATTAAGCCTTCCGCCGCCCCACCACTTTGACAGCCTGGACAGTTGTGTACAACTTCATGAGCAAATAGATCACACTCGATGCAGAAATGATAGTGGCAAACGACACACTGATACCGACTGGTATTGCTCATTTCGTTACCTGCTTTATCAAGATAAGCCTCCGCTGCAGGCCTTTCAGGAAATGGTCGCTGACAGGCGAAACACTCAGAACTCCTGTAAGCCTCCGACCAAGGAACTTCTATCCAATTTTGTAACGGAAACAGATGATGGTAGGAACGTGCAAGATGAGTGGACAAGATCAACGTCAAACCACATGCAGGACATTCTGACGGCAAAGTGCACACTCTGGTGCTGCACCTTGAGCAAAGATATCCTTCTCTGCAGGGACGAGCATGACATGCGCAAAGTGCGGCGTGTGGTTCCACTTTTCGGGACGGGAAGCCCATCATCAGTAGACTTGAAGCGCTTTGAGCCTGTTCGTAGCTGGCAGGAGGTGTTGTTACGGCTAGCATGAGCTCCCTGAAGTGGTTCTCGTGTATTACAATGTTATAGCCACTGGTATCTCCATGATTTGTTTTGCTCACCAGTTCCTGACATATGGCAACCTGTGCAGCTAGACCAATGACTTTTGCGTGTATCTTGTCTGCAACAAGGCTGTCGATACTCTTATGAACATCGCCTGGGTCAACGCTATGCAACGCACTCATGACGAGGACCAGCTCTCTTGTACCATGACTTGGAGCATGAAACAACGCTGCTCTAGCCATCTCAAGCGCATTTTCAAGCGAGGGTTGTCCACTTGGTTCCTCTTTCCTCTGCTTGTCTATTGCACTGATATGCTCAGTCTCATTGCCTGACATATCACTGATAGACTCAGCAATGCCATTTCTCATAGCAATAATGCCAAGCTGCGATATGGGATTCTGGTTGAAGTACTCTTTGATGAATGCTTTGGTATATTGCAGGATCAAGTGGTATCGCGAGGGTTTCAAGTCCTTCTCGGTCGTAGATAGCGATAAATCAAGAACCAATACCAAGTGTCGAATGATACCTCGTTGTAGAGGTGTTGTGTCCTTCAACAGCCGCCTTCTTTTCTCAGCCTCCGAGATGCCAGTGACGATGAGGTTGCCATCCAGCCCTTCTTCCAGGTCCTCCCATGTTCTCTGGATACCAAAGTCCTGCTCCTGTACGCCAGGGGAACCTTCACGTTCAGCAACATTGTCGCCGTCATCAGCGTTCGACCTCCGTCCCGACATCACTGAAGGAAGGTTGGAAAATTGCGGTAGAAACAACCCCAGGCAAAATACCGAAAATTAGGCGTGCATGACCTACCTGGAATGCTTGTAAGCTTAGCTAATGCAACTGTCTAACAAGCCTGTAAACTTTAGTAGAACGCTAGTGATTGTGCTAACTTCAAGCAATGAGCGTGAACACCTCTTACCAGTGCTTAATCAAACCTTCACTCCTATCATTGACGATCAACTATAGCTTGGCGAAGGAAAGAATAGACAATCGTGAAATACAACCACACTCGTTTCGCAGTCTTTTCGAGCTCTGGCTGCTCTTTACTTCGATGATCAAGCTGTCTGATCCTGCGTTCTGCATTCGCCAGGCTGCCAAATGCACCTTCCCAAAGCGTTCTATCGCCCCACTTGCCAGAGTATTCTGTCGAACAATTACATTTGATCGCTCAGCAAGATCAGACATTAGACCAAAAACACGTCCTACTATATCTGTTGTGAGAAACATCAAAAGCCAGCTCTACATAAGACACTGCTCATTCGAAAGACAAGCAAACATGGCAGCTGATCGTGATGTGTTGCCTACGGATATCAAGCCACTCAACTACAATTTGTCATTGACAAACCTGCAGTTCGGCGGTGACTGGACATATGATGGTGTGCTCACGATATCTGCTAAAGTCCAGAAGGAAACTGATCAGCTGGTACTGAACACCAAAGAGCTAAAGATATCCAGTGCCAAGATCGGTGACAATGAATCCAAGGATGTCTCATACGATGAAAAGAATCAGAGAGCTACCGTCAAGCTACCAAAAAAGCTTTCTACTGGTGACGCCAGCATAATCGTACACTTTCAAGGATGCATGAACGACAAGATGGCTGGTTTCTATCGAGCTAAATATCAACCTGCTGTCGAACCTGCCAAGGGAACCCCCAAGGACGACAAGAACCATTACATGTTCAGCACTCAATTCGAGGCTTGTGACGCTCGAAGAGCATTTCCATGCTTCGATGAGCCAAATCTCAAAGCGTCTTTCGAATTCGAGATCGAGATTCCAGAAGACCTTGTTGCTCTAAGTAATATGCCTGAAAAGTCAACATCGAAGGGTGGGAAAGCTGGTCTGAAGAAAGTTTCATTCGAAAAATCACCTGTCATGAGCACATACCTGTATGCATGGGCCGTAGGGGATTTCACCTATGTTGAGGCTCATACGGAACGCAAGTACAACGGCAAGAACATGCCTGTCCGAGTATACACGACCCGCGGACTTGAACAAGAAGGCAACTTCGCACTAGAGCACGCACACAAGACAATAGACTACTTCTCAGACATCTTCGGAATTGAATACCCTCTGCCAAAATCCGATTTGCTTGCCGTGCATGAGTTTGCAATGGGCGCCATGGAGAATTGGGGCCTCGTCACATACCGCACAACAGCGGTACTTTTCAACGAAGAGAAGTCTGATGCAAGGTACAAGCAGCGAGTAGCCTATGTGGTGGCGCACGAGCTTGCTCACCAATGGTTCGGTAATCTCGTCACGATGGATTGGTGGAGTGAGTTGTGGTTGAATGAAGGCTTTGCGACCTGGGTGGGTTGGCTTGCAGTCGACCATCTACATCCAGAGTGGAAGGTCTGGAGCACGTTTGTGGTACGTAAAATGACAAGAGGTAAATGTTCGAAAACTATGTTAACAGGACACAGGCTGAAGGATACGGTACAGCTCTTAACCTCGACTCATTGCGATCTTCACACCCTATCGAAGTGCCGGTCAAGAGTGCATTGGACATCGACCAGATCTTTGATCACATCTCTTACCTGAAAGGCTCTTCGGTCATTCGCATGCTCAGCAACCACCTCACCGTGGACATCTTCCTCAAAGGTGTTGGTGATTATCTAAAAGCTCATGCATACGGTAACGCTACTACCGATGACTTGTGGCTCGCTCTGAAAGGGGCTTCAGGCCAGGATGTCAAAGGTTTCATGGATCCATGGATCCGAAAGATCGGCTTTCCTGTTGTGACTGTCGCCGAAGAACCAGGCCAGATCTCCATACGACAATCGCGCTTCATCAAGTCTGGCGATGCTAAGCCGGAGGAGGACGAGACATTGTGGTGGGTACCTGTCGGGCTCAAGACGGGTACGCCTGCCAAGATCATCCACAGCGCGCTCCAGCAGAAGCAAGATACTGTACGTGATATTGACGATGCTTTCTACAAAATCAACGCCGACCAAACTGGTTTCTACAGAACGAATTACCCACCAGAAAGACTCTCCAAGCTCGCTGCTGCCACAGACAAGCTGTCAACGGAAGACAAGGTTGGCATTATTGGCGATGCTGCTGCTTTGGCTATATCAGGAGATGCCACAACTCCAGCTTTGCTCTCCTTCGTTGAGGGATTCCAAAAGGAGCAGGAGTACGTTGTTTGGGCGCAGATCTCAATGTCGCTGTCCAAAGTAAGATCCGTCTTCTCAGACAACAAGCAGGTCTCAGATGCACTCAAGAAGTTCACACTTAAGTTGTGCTCACCAGCTGCTGAGAAAATAGGCTGGGAATTCCCTGCTAATGAGGACTTCTTGACAGGCCAGCTACGTAAGCTATTGCTTGCGATGGCTGCGGGTGCAGGTCATGAGGGCACTATTAGTACTGGAAGAAAGAAGTTTGAAGCCTGGAAATCAGGTGATGCAAAGGCTATCAACCAGAACCTGCGCTCGACCATTTTCAACATGGTTGTAGCTAATGGAGGTAAAGACGAGTATGAGACGATCAAAAGCGAATACCGCAAATCCACATCCGGAGAAGCGAAGGAGATTTGCCTGTCAGCCATGGGAAAGACAAAAGATGGTGCATTGGCACAGGATTTCCTCAACTTCGTGTTGTCTGATGAAGTGTCGATTCAGGATTGCCACAATGGTCCAGCAGCAGTAGGAGCCAATAATGAGACCAGGCTGGAAGTGTGGAAGTTCATGCAAAGCGAGTGGGATGGCAAGCTGCAGAAGGTCCGTGATGCCGCTACAGTCGTGTTGGACAGATGGGTTAAAACAGGCTTGAACAACTTTTCTGACAGCAAGGTCGACCAAGAGGTTCAAGCATTCTTCAAGGACAAGGATGTGTCAGGGTTCGATCGAAGTCTTGCTCAGTGTTCAGATAACATACAGGCCAATGCAGGCTATAAAGAAAAGGACTCGGCCACCTTGTTGGAGTGGCTGAAGGCCAACAAGTACGCGTGACTGGCACGGGAAACGCAGCTGCGGGATCCGAAACTGTATATGAGTACACACAGCAGATGAGGACACACACTGCTCTAATAACAAAGTAGTATTCTACCAGCCTCAAGCAGGTGACGAGATCGTGCTAATATATCCACATCGAAGTACTTTCTGTCCTTTCGTTCGTGCATCGTGAAAGGTGTTACTGTTTGTGATTGGCTACGGTCTTAGTCACGTGCCAGGTCACCGTCACTCTGTGGCATCAGCCGCGAATGGATCGTGACCGTTGGTCTCAGACCGTCTCTCATTTCGTCTGTTTACTCTAGCACATTCACAAACGCTTGTACACTCTTCACATTGATTGAGATTTCTTCTGCACTCGTCTCAGCGTCCTTCCAAATCAATTTTCTGCCAACAACATGCAGCCAGAGTGGTGAGTTGTCCATGCCAACAAAATAAGGACGATTCAGAGGACATGGCTAACGACGTGGTTCTAGAGTACTACCAGATATATGGACCTCAATGACATGCGACTGCATGCCGACGTTGAGGAAACCGAAAAAGCACGAAATCACGACTAACAGCCACTCTCAGATACGACTATCTCTTCAAGCTTCTGCTTATCGGTGACTCTGGTGTCGGAAAGTCTTGCTTGCTCTTGCGATTCGCCGACGACACATACACAGAGTCATACATTTCTACCATTGGAGTAGATTTCGTATGTGAATGACCTCGTTGAGGCAAGCGGTAGGCTAATCTATCGGGATAGAAAATCAGGACAATCGAACTCGATGGCAAGACTGTGAAGTTGCAAATTGTATGTTGCTTCCGCTCACAAAGAGATACGGGCGCCCTGACTGACAATTGCTAGTGGGATACTGCTGGCCAAGAACGATTCCGAACGATCACTTCCTCCTACTATCGAGGCGCACATGGTATTTGCGTGGTCTACGATGTCACAGATATGGACTCGTTCAACAACGTAAAGCAATGGTTGCAAGAGATCGACCGTTACGCTACCGAAGGCGTCAACAAGCTTTTGGTAGGCAACAAGAGTGATATGTCTGATAAGAAGGTAGTCGAATACACAGTGGCAAAGGTGAGTTTACAGAATTAGGCCTGTCACCATTTCTCACAACATCCAGGAATTCGCAGACAGCCTAGGCATACCGTTCTTGGAGACTTCAGCCAAAAACGCATCCAACGTCGAGCAGGCTTTCTTGACCATGGCTCGTCAAATCAAGGAGCGCATGGGAACAACCACAGTCAACAACAAGCCTACTGTCCAGGTCGGTCAAGGCCAAGGTGTGCAGAGCGGCTCAGCTGGTGGTTGCTGCTAGACCAACAATGCTTCACGGGCATAGATAGATTTAGGCCGACTCGTTTTATACGTGGCTGATTGCCTGCAGGAAACAGCCTGGAAACGAGAATGGTACGATCACATTCTGATTGGGCATTTGGCGTTGTGGTGCAAGCAGGGGGTGCATTTAGACTGAGCAATCCTTTTGCTGGCGAATGGCTTCTTGGTACATTGGGCAACCATAACGCTAAGTAATGAAGTGATATATATTTCGCCATCTTGCTGAGCAGGCAGGTTGTTGATTTGCATGCTTCTCAAGCTTATTGTACATCAGCAGAGCCTCACCTTCATTCATGTCTTATTTGTTGAGGCGAAATGTTGAGCTGACATGAAACAGTCAATCTTGACCTGTTTGCGAGATACAAACACAGACCTGCGGGACGAGGTGGGAGATTCTGCACTCATTTCTTGATCATGATCGGTGGCATTACACTAACTAACTCGATGTCAGCAATGAGTCGAAGACAAGGTGCGACCGGTTGCATGAGCAGACGTGCCTGAACGGCTTTTGGGCGATGATCCAACTCTAAGCTTGGAAAACTTCTTTATATGATACGTCTGGTCTTTGAATACGAAGAGGCAGCTAGACGTTGTGGATCATACAATGGCTCTCGATAGACCACCATTGCCGGTCATGGGCCCGCCTTTCTCGATTTCGGGCAATGACACGACCACTTCTGATGCGCTGATCACGATCGTGTATACCACCGGGCCCCCAACACCGATAAATGCCGGCGTAAGCACCGCGGTACTTACATTCCTATGTCCAGAGCTCACCGAAGGAAAGCCTTGCTCGCAAACAGTACGTGATATTCCGGACGAAGCATCACTCAACGCTGGTCGTGTGCTAATCTGCACAGCCCATGTCAACCACGTCGGATCTTCAGACAACGACCAGTGCTCAGACCTCTTCTCAGCCTGACTCAGATTCTTCCTCTTCCATGGGCGCATCTACTTCTGTCTCAGCAACTTCGACTGCTCTTTCAGGTACGTCCACCTTCTTAAGCACGCCAGTCTACAACTCGACAGTGCTGTTACCTCCCTTTGCTACTACGAAGACTACCTTCATGCCATCATCATCGAGCAAGACCAGCTCCTCTAACACCGCACGAGCTGTAGACACGACTTCTACCATCCACGTCTGGACCACCAGTACTGTCTACAGTGGGACATCATACGTGACTGTTGCGCCAAGCTCAAGTTCTATTTCAGACCTGAGTCCTTTCTTGTCTCCAGCAAGCTCTACGTCTGCGCCAACCAGCATACCGATCCCAGAAGGCGCTAGTACATCAAATATATCGCCTCCATCAACAAACACTGTCAACTCTGCGACTGCAAGTAGCAGACAAACACAAACGAATTCATCGGTAAGTGATATTCCCCCTATACAAACACCAGATCTGCCTGGACCTATATTCGGTTCGAGTCGTAACCACACTACAACATTCTGCACTTACCAGTGTCAAGTCGATCTGTAACCTACATCGATCTGTAGCTTGTTCAAAAAATGTCTACCTCAGCAAACGCAGCGAAGCAATCGCTCTACTCAATATTGCAAGACGGTGGCTGGTCAGAGTGTAGCGAGCATCCAGATTGTATCAGCATCAGCACCACAATGGACGCAACGTCAAGCTCTACCCAAATCAGCACGCGAAGCCTTATACCACCAACGACCAGGCCATTCTCGACAACAACCCTCAAAACACCTATGGCTGCGACCCGTGCTTCTTCTACTACGCCCACCACACTTACAACATATATACTGACCTCTTCTCCACAGACAGGTACACAATCACAATCAAGCTCTTCAGGTACGCTCATGTCCACCGAACTCGTAGTAGGAGAAGACTCGGTGCTGGTGCTGGTGCACAAATCACCAGCTCACTATCCTCTACACCCTCCACACCACATTCCACGAGTACCAGTGTGCTTCAAGGCACCGGCTTTGGTTTTCTATGCTCCGATCTAACTTGTCCTACAATAGAATCAAGCAAAACCCTCGCACCGCCAACCACAAGACCATCCGAAACAGACACCACACTATCAACCACCACACTCACCCTAGGCACAACCACCACCACACTTTCACCTTCTCCTTCATCTTCTCTTACAGCATCACCCACCACAACCACGACTCCAGTTCCGGCAGCCCTTCCCCATCCCGTACACAGCCCACCCCTCCTCCTAATCCTCTGCCTCACCCTCCTGTTACCCCTCTTCATCGCCGGCACAATGTATCTCTACCGCCGCACCTGTCCCGACCACTACGCCAGTACCGCGAAATACTGTCCCATCCGCCGGCCATATTACTTTATCAAGAACCAGCCTGTTTTCGTGACATGGCGCGAACGTCGGGCTCGGAATAAAGATATTTTGACACGGCAGCGGGATTACATGAGTCGCAGGACGAGGAGTACGAGCGGGACGGTGAAAGAGAGTAGGATGGAGAGGAAGAAGAGAATTGAGGAGGAGGCTAGAGATGGGAGGTTACGGGGGGATATGATTAGGCGGTATGGCGGGAGGGATGGACAAGACGAGGATATTCCGATGACGAGTATGAGTATGCTTGGCAATGGGAATGGAAACAGGGATTCGAATGTTCCGCTTGTGAGTGGTGCTTCGCCGCCGAGTTACTATGGGCCTGAGACTGGATCTGGGTCGGTGCCAAATGAAAAGATGCCACAATCACCTGTGACGCCGAAGAGTCCCAAAAGCCCATATAACCCGAGTCCTGGGGTATTGGGAGCGGAGTACTTGCAGGAATTTCGGTATAAGAGTCCGTCGAGACCAGCACCGCAAAGTCCTGATAGAGGAAACAGTCCGATTGCGGAAGTAGCACGGGCTGCTCACGACAGGATTGTGGCGGAGTTCAATAAGAGCAGAACGACGCTGGGTGGAAAGAGTGAGGCTGGAAGAAGTGAGTGGACAGATGTGCCACTGGAAAGCAGCGAAAGTGGGCAGAGCAGTAGGACGGATCTGCAGAGGCAGAGGCAAGCAGAGCCAGATATTGATGTGCCGCCTATCCCGCCTAGGTCTCCGGACAGGTTTCGATTCGGGCCACCTTTGAATATTGTGAAGCGCCATCAGTGAGAGATTATCAGAAAAAGATTTTGCTTTTCAGCTCAAGGATATATTCCAAGTTCTATGGCTCTACGATGCCTATTCCAAGCATTGTCCTATCTTGTTCCTTCGTAGACATCCCTACTGACCGCTAGGAACAGGATAAGGACCAATTCCAGGTCGTGGGAACACTGGCCAACCAGTCTGTGGATCCCAGGTGAATTGCTGAGTACGGATCTGTCTTGCCGTCCAGCCTTTAAGGTAATCGTGCATGCCGTGGTAGACGATCCACCATTCGCTGTTGTCGGGACTCTGCACAAAGCTGGCGTGACCTACTCCGTAGACTTCATTTGCATCGTCCTCGTAGAAAACACAGCCTGCGTTGTTCTTTGTCCATGAGTTGATGTCCATTGGGTCTGTGCTGGTGAGTTCGATTAGGCCGAGGCAGTACTAAGCAATGTGGTTAGTCTCCGTACGAAGAAGAGGATGAATGGAATTGCAATAGGATTAGTACGAATACTTACATTGCGATTGTCGCTTCGAGCAGCTGAGTAGATGATAAAAGTCTGGTTAGTGTAAGGATTCGTGAGCTGCTCTGGACCTTCATTCGAGGACAGTCTGTCGTTGATGGTGCGTCCGTACGGAGTCTTCTCCCATGGATTGTCAGGTTTCGACACGATGAGACGCTCAGATAGTGGTGAGGACACTGTCCACGGATTTTCCACTTGAAGCTGTTAGCAAGGAAACACAATCGACAGACACTAAACTTACTTTCACTAACGCACAACATCGACGGCCAAGAGGTTTGGTTGTTGTACCAGCAGCTATAAATGTGGTAGAGCTTGTTGGCATATTGGAAATAAGTGCCGTCAATAGCAAATTGATCGTATGTGTCGAGCTCTGCTTTCATCGTGTATTCGCTTTCCCACGGATCAGAGCCTGAGCTTTCGAGCACAAACATTCTGTGATTTACAGCTGTATTGAGTTAGCGATCGAATTGCTAAAGCTCTTGTGTGACTAACCTGGACAAGTATAATCACATAGCATGTCTTGATTCGGGGAGGGGCTGTCGGGGTCAACATCAGCTGTATAGATGATGTACCATTTCTGATAAGCTTCGAACCAGTGAAGCTCTGGTGCCCAGCTGTCATAAGTGTAGCTTTCATTCATTGGTGGACTGAAAGCGAGCTTCACATCGGCATTGTTCCAGTCACTATAATGGTAAGCTTGGGTCCGAGTCAAATGGCAGCTTTACGTACGTAAGGACAGAACTTCTCAAAATAGTCACATTGTCGTTCGTGGTGTAAGTCATGTAGTAGTAGTCACCGTTCTTGACAACCCATGGATCAGCTCCATATTTTTGCAAGATGGGGTTTGTGAATGTTGCACCGTCTGAGCTGTATGTACTCGATGGCTGACTGGATGCAGAAGAAGCTGCACCTGCTGGTGCAGACGGTGCTGACTGCGCTGGTGATGAAGATACGGCTAGTGGTACTGATGAGGCTCCAAGACTGCTTGACACCGCGCCATTCCAATTAGTCCACGAGCTCTGAGCTGTTACAGCTCCGACCAGAGCAGTCACTGATAAAAGGCTAATCATATCGAACCTCGGTCGTTGTAGTTCGAGTTCTGATAGACGATGACTTCGAGGTACAAATACGTGAAATCACGAAGATGGGAAGTAACGACGCGAGTAAACACACGCATTGCACTTGCGCTGTTAGCCAAGCTAAGCAGAGCCACCAAACACATCTTGCAGTGTCGATCGTCATAGTACTTCATTTCTAGGTTACATTTCCTGCTCAAAGTGGCATTAAGATGTTGTGGGGAGGTAAAAGCTGGAGAACTTAAAGTCTGTGGAGGCTTGAACCAAGCATTTCGGCTGCAATTAATCCGAGCATTACTTTGAACTTTCCTTATTTATATATATGTATGTCCAAGCTAATTCCAAGCCTTCAGTATCTGTACTCTGATAGTAACTGCACAAGTTGAAGGACGTCTATTGTCTTTTGGGTCGAGTCAGCTTCGTGATGTAGTGTTGGGTCAATACGAAGCAAGCAATATCAGAGGCAGAACAACACAGCTCCTCTCGAGACGTTACAGCTTTTTGTGTACTACATTATGTTGTGCGAAATGCGGCATGTTGCAGCTATATTGTATAACCAGATCGCTTGCCCAGGTAAGATAGCGCGAATCAATCTTCTAGCAAGAGCTTCCACAGCCGCTTGCCATCGTCCTCAATGAACTTGTGTCCCACCACATTGACGAGCACAATATCTCGCCTGCAACGCTCCAGACACTGTTCGTTCTCGCTGCCTCTAGGAAAGCACCGTCTCCACTCTTGCCAAATGCTGTACGCTTCTTCTGCCCAAGCTCGAAAGCTCTCTGCCTCGATGATCGTAGGCGTGATGATTTCCTTACCTCGGAAAACACCCCAGGTAACAGCGTTCACGCCTGAGTTTCTCCGATCAGGTTTCGAGCTAACAACGTTTCCTGTCTCGGAAGAAGCAGTCTCCGTGCTCTCGAATCGACCTTCACAGTCAACAGCCATCCAGCTTATCTCTTCTTCAGGTATATTGACGAGCTTTTCCCGAAGTTTGAGCCACTCATTTCCAGGACAGAAGAATTCAACAAAGGCCTTCTGAAACACAAAGCCTTCTCCCCTCGGTCCCCAGCCGAATACAGGATGATCGCTTTTCGCGGCATTGACAGCCGGCTGTGAAGCGATTGTCCAATATCCGTTCTTCTCGATCAAGCTCAGTAGCTCTTGTCGAATGTGATCGGTCTCTGCTCTTAGTGCACCTTCTCCAGAATTAGTAGGCGCGTCAACGTCGATATCGTCTGACCAAGGTACAGCATGAAGCTGACCCAGAACGTGCTTTTTGAACAATGCTGTGATGTCTTCACGAGTGGTTGGATGACCCCACAGGCGACGAGCAGTGATGGGACCGACTTTCAAACTAGGACCGTAGCCATCAATTTCGCCGAATGCAGGAGAATTCGAAGGTCCCCATCGACCGTTCGGGAAGTCGTCCCAGGTAGCCTCACGACCAAGAGAACCCTGTCCTTCACTGATGGCAAGATTCTGAGCGCGTGTGTGTTTACGCGCCGGAACGCCAGAACCTGTATCTTCGGCGGAATGCTTGGAGGTCACGGCATCGGTTGGTGGTGACTTGACTCGGTTCATGCCTACGATGACTCGATTATGTGGCTGTGCGTTGACGCTGGAAGCTCGTCTCTTAAACTGCTTCTTGACTCTTTTGTCGTTGAACTGCTTCTTCACCGTCTCGTCGAAGCTGACGCCATTGAGAGGACTAAGTCCGTCTATCGCAACGTCACTGTCGTCTGATGGTCCATCACTCTTTTCCGAATCAGAGTCAGGCGAATGGGCAGTAGGTAATAGCTTGCACTTTTCCAGTATGAATGCCACACTCTTCTCCAGATTCAGTGTGTAGAAGTGCAGTCCACGAGGAAGGTGACCTGGTTGTGGCATGTCTCGAATCTGCTCTACCAATTCGCTCATAATATCCACGCCCAATTTCTTTACTGCTTCGTCATCGTACCTTACAGCCTCGATTCTTGCAGCAATATCTTCGGGCAATTTTGCGTGACTGAGCTTTGTAATTCTCTTGACGATCTGATAGCTCTGTATTGGCATCAGACCAGGTATGATAGGAATGTCCTCAAAGATCTTCTCATTCGTGTCTGCGTCGACATAATTTCTCAATCTATTCTCATAAGCTTGATATGCAGGCGCATCATACGTCAACTGAGTCATGATGAAATCAGCACCAGCTTTTGTCTTCTTTGCCAGAAATGGCAGATCATTCTCAACATTCTGCTTCCCAGCTTCCGGATGCGACTCATCCGCATGACCTTCTGGGTAGCCAGCTACTCCAATGCAGAAGTAGTCACCATGTTTCCGTTTGATGTATTTGACCAAGTCTATCGCCCAGACAAATTCTTCCTCTTCCGCAGGTTTGCGTTTGGAACTCGTAGGCGATGCAGGATCCTTATACTCTTCCCGCGGCGGGTCGCCTCTCAGCGCAAGTATGTTGCGAATCCCAACGTCTCGGCATGCATCAAGAGCTTCGTCAATCAACCTCTGGTTCATGTTCGTACATGTTAGGTGCAGCACCGTCGGCACTCCCAGTTGTCTCTGACATATTTCTGCCAGTTCTAATGACTTTGTTGCCGTGCTACCACCCGCTCCCCATGTCACAGTCACAAATAGTGGTCTGAAGGCCTGGACCATACGAGCTAGACGAGCTTGGAGATTGGTGAAACCTGCCTGCGTCTTCGGTGGGAAAAATTCGAGCGAGAAGTAGGTAGATGTTGGTGGCAGACATGCCAGGAGTGTGGTCAATCTGTCGTCCGGAGGACGAGGTATTGCGATTGAGCCCATGATAGTTTGCTGTTACTCTCGGATGGCTGAAGATCTATAGTACCTTTAGTGTGCTTCGCGGGTCACAGATACAGACGTGGTGACAAGAGGCGATAGTCCACAAGCACAGTTCACAAGGTTCAGTAACAGCGTGCAGACAGACAAATCCTGGGGAAGTGAGCACTAATCTAGTCCTTGGAATCAATGTCACGGCAATTCAATATCATCAACGTGCTGCTTTGAAGAGAGTGATCGATAGATACTGTATGTACAACTATTGCCGAATCGGTATAAAATTCGCAGAGGCACGAGGTCAAATCGGCACTTCTGAGCGATGATTGGTGATGTGGTCATTGCAATCGGACTTTCTTTCAGGCGTGGAGATAGAGGGGCTAGAGCCTGTTGCAACTGGGCTCCGAGCTTGCGATGCCAGTATGGCCTACCTAAGCTCTACATGTCCTTCTAGCACTGTCAACCACGATCTTTGAAGGAGTTGACCTCAGGAAAGATCTGGTGTGAGAGAATACTATTGGAGGCTGAGATGGAGAACAGTAATTAACGGGATTAGAATTCATGCCTCGCCTCTACCCCAGACCTTGACCATCCCACCACCACTCAGGTGATATAGCCACTCCCCGTCCTCAAGTTCCGTAGAGCCCTCCTCAACATCCCAAGCACCACCTCTACTTACTCGCACACTCCCAGTGACTTCCTTACTCTGTCCCGTCTCCAGTGGTCTCAACTGGAACACAAGCTGTGCGTTGTGTGCAAGCGACCTGACCAAATTCGACTGCTCGATTTCAAGAGGTGTTGCCGAAGCTTCTGTATTGTGCAAGAGCGCACTATCCGCCACACAGGTGACGATCACAGAATGGGCTCGCATCTGAAGGTCGAGCAGTAGTTGCTGTACCTCGAGAGTACTTATACCCGGTTGTGAAGCAAGTAGAAAGTCCAGTCCATCAAGCAATATCGTTGTCCTGCTTTGTGAATCATGTGCCGTTGTGAGGATCTTGTTAATAGCATTTCTCAATGCTTCTAGACTCAAGGAGTCTAGGCTGGTCATATTCTGCTTTGGCTGAGTGAGATTGAGGCCACTGATGTAGTGTAGCTTGCCTGAGGTGATTGCATTTTGAAGATCGAGATTCTACCAATGAGTTAGGAGCTTGTGGTTAGGTTGTGCCATTGATATGCTTACACATTTTCGTGCTAGCTCGATCCATAAGTCGAGACTTCGCCAAATGCTCACTAAGATAGTCTTGCCCTCTGCACCGCTGGCGGCATTCTGTGCGCCTTGAACTTGACTAGTCGTAGCACTAGCATTTTGACCAGGTCTATACGAGGCTGCAAGCAGAAATCGCACCACAAGCCAATTCGCAGGCGTATCAAGCACGCTTGTCAGTAGTGTCAGAGAATGTTCTTCTATACATCGCGATATGTATGGAGCAAGTACTGGTGGTAGGTGATTCATTGCAGCTTAGGGGACAGTACGGAAAAGAGTTAAGTCTATGGTAGAAGAAAAGTCTTGGCATGCTGTAAATTTCTGCTTTGAGTATCTACTGCGGGTGGTGAAGCCAGTGGAATTTAGTGAAGCTGCGTAGATAACAGCCACAGACGAAAGACCCCATCATTGTCCGATACAAAAGGTGCCCCGGTGTTTCTAACATAAGTAAGATCAGTTTGATCTGCATAGTACGATGGGCATCCCAGGTGCCGAAGAACGGAGCTTAGGACGAAATGGCTGTCGCGAGGCTTTCCGACTTTGAAATTCTCCTCCTCGTCCTTGAAGACAGGTCAAATCCTGGCAGGCTCAACATATGTGTGCTCCGTCACCATGACTCGATCATTCAGCTGAATATTTGTTACTCTTAGGGTGTTCAGTGACTTTCGTCTACTGGTTTGATGGTCCTCGGGCACCCTTTGGTGTGCCTGAACATGTGTCAGTCCTCATCCTCCTAGGTCTTCAAACCATTGCACGTACCAATCTGGAAGCCATTCTTGAATTTTCTGTTTGTAGTTGACATAGATCGCATACGACCAGTGCCTGTCCCAATCAGCATTTTGCACCACCTCCTGGAATTTCAGCGCATACCAGTTGTCTTCCTTCTCTTGGCCTTCTCACCCCAGTTGTACTTTCGTACCTTGGCTGCTGGGTATCCGCAGTTGGAGCAGGTGTGCTTCTGAATGTGTAGAGATCGTCTACCGCATCTTCGGCATAGTGTGTGTGTCTGATCTCGTGTCAATCGATAGATCCCTCATCTCACTAGGAGACAGTGCTGACCTTGTTGTGGCGCTTTCCGAAGCTGGATGTACCCTTTGCTGTTTAGACGTTAGCCACGTTCCGTTGAGATTGTCGCGCTCAGCGAGATGTTGCGCTCATAACATTGAGTGTGAGGAGAGATTCTGACATACTCATCTTGACGGTGGTACAGCGTGCTTATTGTCGTGTATATCTGCGCTGTCGCGATCGTGAAAGACGAAAGTTGCAGGCATCATTCTCCACGCACAGTGGCAGAGCCAAAATCTTGGCAGAGATATTATCGCCTCAGGCATTAATTTCGTGCTGCCTGGCAGCCTCATGCTCATGCTCTTGCGGCATCGAGGTAGTTGTCACATTCGGTAGAAGAGGAAAACACATCTGCAGTATATATTGACATAGGGAAAGATCTAGCTTTGTCTCAACTATTCCGGTTCTCGACACACTTTTAGATGAACAATAGCTCAACGGTAGAGTGTCTCGTTCAGCTCGCTATCAGTGAGCTACTATAGTATAGTTCAACGAGGAAGATGCTGGTTCGAATCCAGCTTGCGTCAGTCTTTGGTCGTTCCTGTACTTTTGCTTGGTGTCAAAAATGAGCTTGTAAGACATCAGCCTGGTCTCCGACACGCCAACCAGCAATTCGTCTCGACTATGATCTCGACTGCTCCTGGTCTCCGGAGATTTTGCTACTTGAACATCTTCCAAACGATTCCTCGCTCAATAATACGTCGTCGTCTTCGTTTTCGTCAACTTCTTATCTACATAACTCCTGTCATCATCCTCTTCCCTCCTCCTTGCACCCCGACTTCTACTCCTGACTCTCTGAGGAGCATACTGTTCACGGTCTTGCCTCTCATAATTGTATATCTCCTCATCAGATCGCCTACCACCAGCCTTCGATCCGTAACGATCACTTCTCCCATCCCCATCAAAACTCCGTAAATGCCGTCCCATCATAGCGGCCTCCCTCCCAGGCTCCTCATGCCAAGTCTCACCAACATAGTGACCCTCAACATCCTTGTCCCTGAAATTTATGCTCCTCGACCTGCGACGCTGCAGACGTTCTTCTGCCGTATATGAGTTACCTCGAACGAGCGCTGATCGCAAGCTAGTGCCGGTTCGCGCTGTGTCCTTGCCAGTAGCCACGGTGGCATCGTCTCTGGGTGGTGATACCATCACATAATCGTCAGGTGGAGATTGATTCACTGTAGATCGACCTCTTGCGCGAGGTGTTTCGGTAGACGCGTAATTTGGATCTCTGAATGATTTAATGCTTGGCGCTCGATCGCGGGTACTCTGTCTCTCTATGAAAGCGTAGTCGTCCTCTTCTGCTCGGAATGTGTTCCTCGAGGGTCCACGAGGCGCTCCGCGTGTCGAGTAATCATCCTCTGCAACTGTTCTTGATGCTTTTACCTGCTCGCGTGGTGGTCGTGCTCCAGACATGTAAGCGTCGTCGCGTCCAGCTTCTCGTGGTGAATACACAGCTTCACTTGATCTCTGGGCTGGTCCACGAGAATAGCTTGCTCGAGGCGAATCATAGTT
>JAKLMI010000113.1:0-20984 GCA_022813495.1 Pasadenomyces melaninifex
GCGCAAGCTGTGTCTTGAGATGTATGTATTAGCAGTATTATATGCTGTTTGAGTTCCAGTTCGCTATACACTGTTCCCACAGCTCCTTTCTGACCTGAACCGCTGCACTCTACAGCCTCTCGCCACGTATCACGTTACTGTAATCAAAACTTTGTATGTTCAGTGCCATCCATCTAAAAATTGCTTGCCGTATTGACCGGACCAGGATTGTGGTATTGGTTCAGTGTACTTTGAAATGGCGTCTGGTTGTTATCCGTACTGCTACTCATCTTTTCTGCAGTGTTGGCATTTGGATCGTAGAGATCATCATCGTGGAGGTTCTTCTTCTTGCCCCAGATGCGCCAGGCAGTATATGCTAATCCAGCCAGAAGCAATGCGCCGCCAACACCACCAACAACGCCGCCAATGATCGCCTTCGACGAGCTTGAGAGACCTCCACTAGACGAAGAGCTCGATCCAGATACAGCTGAGGGCGGCAGACGCGAGGAAGTGGCGACAGGAACTTGTGTTGTGCTTGTTCGTGTGCCCGTGACTGTGTTGCCACCTTGCACGGAAGTGTATGTCTCTACTACTTGAGACGCAGAAGATGTGGTGAAAAGAGAATACGAGTAGACAACGGAGCTCGTTTGTGTGACTGATGTTGTCTCAGGTACTTGTGTGGTTTGTCCATTAGCATTGGTGGACGTGCGTGTGATTGTGCTCTGAACAACAGTCGTGGAAGCAGAGACACTTGGTGTTGCGGTGACTGTCGATGATTCTACAACAACCGAGCCTTGCGATGTGACCGTAGACGATATCTCTATTGTTGTAGTAGAGTCGGCGTTATTGTTCTGACTAGATGTAGTCGGTGTGCTTGAGGTCGTTGTCGGCACGGATGATGATGTTGTTGTTCCCCCCGTCGACAGACTAACTTGTCTCTTTTGTTCCTTCGCCAGTGCTTCGTCGACTTTCTGAGCTGGTACTGCGGACGCTGAAATCAATGCGAAAAGTAGGAAAGAGGACAGCGACCAGCGATACATCTTGGAAAATGTGTGAAATAGTGTGCGCTGAAGATAATGTGGTCTGTGCTTGAAGCAAAATTGTTGGGAAAAGCGTCGAAATTGAAAAACTGTAGGTTTTGAGCGAGAGTGGTGAAACCAATCAGCTGTTCCAAACAAGAAAGAATATGGCTGACAAACAGGAAAACTGAACTGTGAAGATAGAATTGTGTGACAGAAGAAAGAAGTTGATTATGACACGCAGCAGAGGAAGTCAAAGAAGATGGTCGCACTCGACTGCCCATGAAAAGCGTTACAAAGTCTAAAACAGCGAGGGATCACAGGGATTGGCTAGTAGGAAAGTCTCTCATGAGGATGGAGACAGAACATTGGTGGTAAGCTTTTTCTCCTCTGCACCATGCTCTTTCGAGTGCGCTTATATGGGTCGTGTAACGTCAGCTGTTTGAGAGCAGTGCTCATCAAAACCGGACGATATATGAATATGAAGCTCAAGTAACTACGAGTGATGATCTTCTGCTGTAAAAAAGGTGAATGTTTCTCATGCTGCGAGATCACACAACCCATGCCGTTTTCTAGATATTCACTCGTACGTACCTAGCCAATCGCTACGGCTGAGCCGCCAATAGTTTTTGAGGCTGTGTCAGCTCCAGCTCGTTACCCGTTGTGGCAACCGTCACCACATACAGTCATACAAGCCCTGCGCATGTTGCCGCTCCGAAAGCTATGACCGAAGAGAGCTGCTTATTGAGCACTACTTGAAGACTGCGTTGGTCGTACATATTCGCATTACTGCGAAACTCAAGTAAAATGCTCTTGCGATCTAATTCCTTATCAAGCACATAGGCCTTTTTTCTAGCAGAATTGGAACTCAGAGCGAAATCAAGTATGCATACAAGATGTACGTAGATCATTAGGCACTAGAATGCCAGCAAGTCTCATTGCTCTTTGACAACATTTTCACCCTGTTCCTCAACTTCAGCGTTTCCCTGGCTCAAACGTCTTTTCACAGCAGCACCATCTAACGCATGGTCACCTGATTGCCCACTCAATGGTACCTCCTCCTCAATGGGATCCGCAATAGGCACTTTCAGCTCACTCTGAACGTTTGTCCTCGGGAACCATTCAATCATTTTCTTTTGCAGTCCTTTCGTGGTGGTGTTGCGCAAACAGACCTCGTCGTAGCGGATGAAGTATTTCCAACTGAATATCCTGTGCAGTTTCTCGCCTGCAAGCTTTGACCAGTATTTTGCGACGAGCACTTCAGCGGTAGCATTGCCTCCACCTTCTGCTGACACAATTCTTGTGACTCTGGGCTGCTCGATGATACCACGTTTGACCTCGAACGACAAAGTGTAGCCTGGTTGATATTCATAACTGAACTTGAAGCTGGGAGTCTGGCAATATCGCCACTCGTTGCTCGTTAATTCCTGTATGTCTTGCTGTATTGATCTTGGAATATGCTCGTCCATCGGATCTTGACCAACAACGATAGGCTCTACCTTATCATCACTATGCACTCTCCGGAATTGTACCGCGATCGCATCTCTGACTCTCGATGTTAAGGAATGTTGCATGTCTCCACGAATTATCGTATCCTTCTGCCAAAATGGCATGACTGTTGGGAGAAACAGTGTGGTCACCGGACTTCGTACACTGGCCACGCCCTTCGCATCCAGGACACCCATCTCTCTAGCATGTGAAGATAGCACTTCAGAAAATCTAAAGTCTTGTGCGAATGTAGATGGATTAGCCACGACGTTTGGTGTCATAAGCAGTAACGTTCCGTGATGCAGTGCACGACCTCTGGTCAGCTTATATGCACTTCCGCTTACCTTGTATTCGGTATCTGAGCTTCCGCCATAAGCACGATGGTCCTTCTTATACGATACTACGATATCGTGCCGTTCGTTCACTCTTAGATTATCACTGTCGTACAGTGCACCCTGCGCATTCTTTGCATCATCCACTTTATAAGCCCGCAAGGCATCGACCACAATTTGCGCATGTTTGTTGCGTGTGAAATTGGCATCGTTTGGCACGATGAAGCTGAAGTTCAGATTCCCTGGATCGTGAACAACTGTGCCTCCTCCACTACGTCTGCGCACTATGTCGGCTCGCCCAATGTATGTACCTGTTTCACTGAGATATCGACCCTTGGAGATTCTGCCGATGTTACACTCGAGCCATGGATTCTGATTTCGTCCAATGACTACACATGGACGATTGACATATGTGAAGAGGATGCGTGAGTTGGGATCTGAGTGCTTCAGAAGGTGATTCTCTACTGCGAGGTTGTAATATGGATCATCTGATTGAGAGTGGAAGATGGTGATCGGATTCAGCTTAGTGAATTCTTGTATATTCGACAGAGGGTGCTTCGGTGATGGTGTTGTTGCATAGCTTCGTCGCAATTCTGAACGCGTAGGGATCGTCAGTGTGTAGTAGAGCTGCGTCGCCTTGCCGGTATTGCGCAAGCGCACGTGCTCAACTACATTACGTCTCGGAAGGCAAGCAGTGAAGCGCAATGCTTCACACTGCATCTATAACCTCGTACAATGTTCGGCTTTCAGCTCTTCACCCATGAAGTCAAAGCGGTTTCGATCGATGCGCTACGCGTGCGCTAAAGTGTCACTTGAGTATCCTTTGTTGATCACTAGCAATTGGATCTCTACAGGCCCTATTTTTGGGCGCAAGATGGAGGCTAAAGACATTGAACTCGACCCGGAGCAGGCCTATTTCAATCGCCTGTAGGTTTGGGATGGTGAATAAAATTGTGCGTTGACCCGTGCCATCTTCTCACAACGATTGTGGTATTTTCGTCCCTTTTTAGTCCTTCGCTGCTGTCAAGGATCATGCCTGACGACTCGGGACTGTAAGGACATATCAATGATCTACTCTATAGATTCTATATTTCATCCTCAATGCCGCTCGCCGCTATAGCCAATGGTTTCCGCCAGCTCAACCCACAAGCCTCATATACACCTTTCTTCGGTTCGACTGCTCTGTATTCCCTACCACCTCGAACCTCCTCAGCCAGTCTTGAAGACCACAGAAAGGTCATTAATATTTTGTCCCTGTCCTCTTTCGATCCTAATTGCCTCGTCCCAAGCACAGTGGCGAACCGCTTTCTGAACCAATTTTCTTCGTGATCCACCGGGTGAATCCTTTCCGCGACCTGACCAACGTAGAGAAGCCAAAGAATGATATTTTCATACTCATCTGACCAGTTTCTTGCTTGAGCTATCTCCGCCTCGGCTTCGACGATTTTCTCCTTCAGCTCTTCTACGAGCTTGATGCCGAATCTTACAGGCTCGGGGCTGCCAAGTACCATACAGGTCATCAATGCGACAGCACCACAAACGGCGAATTGTAGCTTCGGCTGTTCATACAGATGTGGGTATATCTTGACACTGAGCTGATGGTCAGCAAGACGATTGACACAATCATACTTCCTCAACGTGGTCCATCGCAAGAGCTGGTCCTCGGACGGGACTTCGTGGGCCCTAATGTAGACCTCAACTCGAAATAATTCCCGCAAGTCCATAATAATTCCTTTCAAAACGGTGTCCACGGCAATGTCAGTGGTCAGAGAATGATCACTAGCAATTTTTGCAGTGGTCAAGCGGGCCTTCCATGGCCGCGAAAGAGGTCCTGGCGTCCATTCACTTGCTGGAAATAGTGGTCTGGTCTCATACTTCAGTGCAAAATAGCAGTCTGTAGATAGAAGATTCTCCCGTGACCACGAATCGAGCATGATCACTCCTCCTTCGGCACCAACGATATTTCTCAGCATTTTGAGATGTACCCTAGCAGTCGACGTATTGTCCAAGGCTGTTTCAGCAGAGAAAAGTCTAAGAATTGCCTTCAACGTTGCTACATCAGTGACCGTTGACTGCTGTTGAGAGAATCGCTGCCGTAACTCGGACATAGCTTGCATCTGAAAGAAACAGGCCTGAGAGGCTAGATCGGCGTCGTTTGTCGCTGTAGCCATGAGGGTGGCAAAGAAGCACAATGTAGCTGAAGCATAGCATGAATCTTCTTTCAATAGTGATATATCTTCCCAAGTCCGGGATATCTCGTACTTCCACCTTGGTTGTGCGCCGTCGTTTGGCCAAGTCGTTGGAATAATTACTTGATATGTATACGACAGGATCCTGGTAATCAAGGGAGGGAATTGACCGCTTTGCACAAGCTGCTGCGATAGGAAGAGTGGATCTTCATTCCCTGACCCAGAACTTAGGTCTTGTTGTCGAGTCCATGCTAGCTGATGCAGATAAGGGGTTGTTGGTCGTGATCTGCGCAGCATAGATTGCTCTGCATGATCGATGCGCCATGGTTCTGGTGGATATGACCGTGTAAAGCTGTCGTCGAGCTGCTGCAAGTCGTTGCTTAGCAGAGTCCGATACCGAGCGTCAATACCAGCACTTACCGCCGAGCTTGAAGTTTCTGACGAAGTTTCTGACGGACCAGACTGGTTGCCTCTAAGCTTTTTCACCTGTTCCGACTTCTTCCATTTCTCATAACGGTTGACCACGTGCCATGAGACCGCGGCATTGTGGTCTTTCGATGTAATGTTGCTTGCGTCCTTGTTGACGAAGGAGAATTCACCTTTAAAAGGAGTTTGATCTTCCTGGACTGACTTCCTTTTCCTGCCAGACATTGCTCGTATACTAATGGCCGAATATAGATATCGTGTCTTTGCTGATGTTTACGTTTGCTTGTTTGGGTAGAAGAAGTTGAATGAGATTGCCACACCCTTAGCCAATTCACTTTGTGATGTAACTCGGCAGCCGTCATTGGCAGCCGAGCACGAGTGAAGCTATATAACACCATGACCCCTAGCTTCGAGAAGATACTGGGCACGGCGTAGATACAGATACACGAATCGAGAACGAACGGAAAATTGAACTTACCATCATGAGCCACTTACCGTAAGCTTGGTAGTAGACCCCAGATAGGGCTTTGCCAGTGACCTTTCGACGTGGTCACAAGCGAGAAGTCAATGTGTATTTGCAAAACGTTGGTCAACTTCATGTCAGCTGCTGAGATGCTTGCTTCAGATTCGTGATGAGGCTCATTGGTCTTACGATGGCCCAGACGCGATCTAGAAATTAGTCTCGAACGTAAGGTATGCATAATCGCAAATCCAGTCACAGAAGGAGAGATTATTCCCCTATTTGCAATGTTTACAAAACACGAAAGCTGTAAAAATCACATTCTTCGTCAAGTGTATGGCACGGAGGTGGGATTTGGTAAGCATAGAGGTTCAGGTGCGGAAGGTGCGTTCAAGCCTCAGGTACCAGGTGATTATTAGATGCGCTTTCCATATTAGGGTTATGTAAGTGATGACGAGCATTCCATAAAGGGGCTGGAAATCACGACGTCATGCTAGAAAACAAGCACGTGGTTGTTGCTATTGCTTTGGATGAACCCTGCTTACTGAATAGCGGGAACTTCTACTATCAATCTTGCTTGGACAGCTTGCTGGCTGAACTTGCTTGTTATCACGCGAGCTCACTAAGACAGTGTTTGAGTAAATTGATGAAGAAGTCGATGATGTGACCTTAGAGGCGTGTCATTCAGAATAAATGCAATTGGCGCAGCGACAGATTTGAAGAAAGCGTCGTGCATCAAGCTAGAAGCTTCAGGTGTCTCCCTCAATTACAGATATAGCCGCCGTCTGCGCCGACATATGGCGGTAACATCATAGCCGAAAGTAGACAATTTGCCTGATACTTGGCCATGCCCTGAACGGATACGAAAATGTTGCTAGACCCAGCCTTCAATAGTAGTGAGACTTTTGAAAAGGTCAGGTACTGATCCTCATCAGTAGCCTGTCTCAGCTCAAGCACAAAGGAAACATCTCGCCGCTGTAGCGTATAGTTGGAAAGAATTGACCATCGTCAATGCCTTGGCTGCCTATATTGTTAGTGCGAAGACCACTTCCATCCCAATGCCGAAAATTCCCAACTGCTGATGTCCAGAGAGACCTGACATCGCATGATGGCCTCATGTCACAAGCTGGAGCAGGACAAACCCGCAGACTTCTCAAAATCTCATGAGGACGGTCTGTAGAAATGTAAGATACCAGCTTGTGTAGAATCATTGCTGACAGCGATGAGCAGAAACAATCAACCTGTTACCGTTATCTCAGTCTTGATCCTGCACAGGAGAGCAGTCAATAGCCGATGCTCGAGCGACTGCCCAATTGAGTCTCCGGACCGAGAAAGGAGCCTCTCGAGTCATGTTTCTGCTGTCATCTGTTCCGCACCGGCAACGGAAGTGGCGTCCGTTGTGGCTGTGAAAGACTTTCGAGCTTGTGATAGTCTTCCCCTCTGTTTGTGGTGCCCCAGATCATGCTACATCTACTCCGTGGAACCCACGATCTGGCAGGCAAGATACGTAGCCTAGGCCGGTCATTTCGAAGGCAGACTCGTTGACCTCACGAAACTACAAGTACATTATTATTTGACATAACACAATCGAATCGTAGTGGTTTTTATGCCCTGCGAAGAGTAATGATCGGCAGTGGATGATTTCTTCATGTAGCCTGAGTAGTTACAGCGATGTGCCCAATTGAGTTCGAGCTGAGAAATGCATTCTAAGCGAGCATAGCGCAGAAACGACCATTCGAGTCAGTCATCAAACATCAGCCTTTGTGAATCCCTAGTAAGCACAATCTCCTATTATTGCACAGAATTATCTGCAAGGAACTCGATAGAAAATGCTTGGCGTGAACGATTTACGATCGCGACACGTGCCTGACATTGCTATGCAATGCACTATCTCTAATTGAATTAGCTTGTGTGACAGGTCAGATTTGATTTTGCGGGGGACAATGTTGTGAAACAAGATATCAAAGTACTTTGTGTAACCTGACATCTCGAATTTCAGATAGTTGTAGTTCATCGGTGAGATATGCTTGATATTTCGTACTCATCGAGTAGAGGTTAGGAGAAGTGCTATCAGTCATAGATTTCGCTGATCTTCCCGACCATGCGAATCAATCCAAGACTGAGCGATTTGCACAGGCAGGGAGCAGCTCTTATCGCTGTTTTGGCTTGGTGCAGGATCAACTTCACAGGACGAGTTCTTGAATAGCAAGCAGGTGCGGCATTTCCCTCGAGCTACGCAGAAGCACGTACCTCTGTTGGTTGCGCTTGTCCCACTGCTCGCGTTTTGAAAGCATATTTGAACGCTACTGCTAGTGCCCGAGAAGTGATGGAGTAAGAACACCTGGTCTGACCATGCAATGCAGGCATGGATCGTCTGTCGATCGATGCTACGACGAGATCAAAGCATGTGAAAATTTGGAGATATCCTGTCACCATCACTTACAACAGGAGGATATACTCGTGGTCTGTCGTTAATGAGATAATCAATGTGATGAGGCAGGAGATGCGGATAAGTAAATCCGTTACAGATCCAGTGATGACGAGCAGAGTATAGATTGTGAGCAGTAAATAAGCTCTCTGATGGGACATCTTCTTTTAGTGTATTGGCCGCTTTTGGACAATCTGAATAAGGAGTGAGGTCAAGTAAGCCGTACTTGGTGGCCGCTCACCCAACGATCGTCCTCGCGAGGTAGTAGTAACACTGTCTCAGAACTCAGATGAGTGGCAGGCGAGTATTCTGCAACATCATGCTGCATGCGAAGCTTGAGTTGTCCGGAGAACAAACGAGAAAAAGCCTTGCTGCAGTGCGATCGATGATGGGACCTAGAGAAGTGTACTGAAGCCTACAGTGCATAAACTGGTAGGCTTCGGTGTCGCTGTTAAGCTTATGAAATTCGCACGACTTTCCTGGTCTAGTGCCTACATGCTCGTCATTTAGCAAGTGCAGTGGGCTCTCTAGGCTATCTATGGTTGGTTGAAGTGTCTTTCCAGGTGGAACTGTATCGCTGCTCAACCGCTTGCTGGATGTTGGGCTTGCTCGACACGCGAGTGGCTCTGCTGAACCCCGAGTCAGCGATATGGATCTCATGGTGAATGAGTTGGGTGTTATGCACAAGCATGCCACTTGCCTACGTTCTCATAACCTTGAATTAGACATCCGCCCGCTTCAGAGAAATTATGCTGTTCGACTTTCAAATTGTATGCTGTTTCTGGCTTGTCTATTGCAATTGATTCCCGTGGCAATCATTGTTGGTTCTCTGCACATGTCACTAATTGTATGAGCACGTTTCCACCACGAACCACCAACGAATGCTAGATATCCAAACATGACGAAGTAGGAGAAAGGTCTCTTTGCAATCGATACATCCAGCATATTCTCATTGCTATTTTGGTGTGATATTGACTGGGCGGACCTACACGCCGACACTCTACATGGAGAAGGTGGAAGTGTGAGATTTGTTTACTTGCGATCGACTTAGAAAGGAAGAGAGGCAGAGACAACTCATATGTACTGGGCATGGCCAGCCAGCAAGAAGTAGACGCAGATGGCGGTATGCGCAACCGCGAACAACAAGAAAGAACAAGCGAACCCGGTGAGGCCGATGTATTGACGCCTCTGCCCAGCGAACGCAATGATCTGGACAGAGGCACTTTACATGCAGAAGCATTACAGTCTGGCAGTTCCGCAGACGATCTACCGCCGACCCTGGCGACAGCTACGCCGTCCATCTCACCACTCGCTACCACAAAATCTGGTCCGGCTGCCGCTACAACACAAGCACAGGATTCAATAGCTACTGGCTACTTCTCTACGACGCAAAGCTTGCGATCACCATCGTCACGAAGAAGTTTAAGGATTAGCAATGGCCAGCCCTCGTCCTCAGGCTCCCTACAGACACTCGCGGAACAAGATGATCAAGTGGACGCGGGGATTTCAATACAGCGCGCAACGTCTACTAGGACTAGGCAGTCACACTCGAGTAACAGGCGCCATTCAAAATCAGCCTCATTATCACAACCGGGCAATAGGAGAAGCATAATCAACGACCATCCTGGTTTTCCAGAACAATCGCTTGCTGCTCTAGGTCCAGCGCCTACAAGTCGGCCTCATCCACCGCTACGTACCAGGAGCTCGCACCCTGCGCAGAATCTTCTATACAATGACGTTGCGGCTCCTGCTTTAAAGGGTCATTTACCGCTGCACACTATCGCTCGTACTGCAGACAATACACCAATGTCAAGTCCCGGATTGTTCTCACCGACCGCTTCCCGTGATGCATACGCAGGCGAGCATCCTAGGCCAACTACTCCGCAACTTCATCATTTGCAACAACCCATTGAGACAACCACTGCCGACATCGATCACGATTCATTGACCGGTAACAAGCTGATCAACGAGTACGAGGTCATCCGTGAGCTTGGGCGTGGAGAACATGGCAAGGTCAAGCTAGGTCGTCATCTGCCAACACAAGCCGACGTTGCGATCAAGATTGTGCCCAGGTTCTCCAAGCAGCGTCGTCTTGGTCGACTTGCTGAGCCTCAAGACCAGACTAAGCGTGAAGTCGCTATTCTGAAAAAGGCCAGGCACGTCAATGTTGTGAGTCTTTTAGAGGTCATCGACGATCCTACCAGAAAGAAGGTCTATTTGATTCTCGAGTACGTGGAGAAAGGCGAGATCAAGTGGCGCCGAAATGGAGTCAAAGAGATATCACGAATCAACAAAGCTCGTTTCGCACAAGAGGTGAAAGGAGTGAAGCTTACGTTAGAACCAAGTGAGAGCGATCTACATCAGGTCAGAATTGCTGCACATAGACATGATGCACTGCTTCGAGCTCGATCAATGCTACCGCATACCTCTAGTGTTGCACACTACCATCAAGACTACGATGACGAAAGCGACGACATGTGGCGGACTAGCACTCGTACATCCTCCATTGCTCAGCCAGGCTCTTATGTCCCCGAATCCTTCACACCTCAACGTCAGCATTCCGGAGATGACCATATTCTGGCCGGAAGCATGTACGGACCGTACGTTGACGAGGTTCCGTACCACTACGACCGAAAGTTCAGTGTTTCAGCAATGTCACATATGTCTTCTGAGGTTGATTTCCATGATGAGGTCGAAGATGAGCTGAATTACGTACCGGCTCTGACTCAAGAAGAAGCTAGGCGTGCATTCAGAGACGCCTTGATCGGTCTGGAGTTCCTTCACGCCATAGGTATCATACACCGAGACATCAAGCCAGCTAATCTGCTTGTTGCGGCGGATGGTACCACGAAGATCTCCGACTTTGGTGTATCCTATTTTGGAAAGCCAGTAACTGAATCAGAAGCAGAAGCCTCACAATTCCAAGAAAAGGATGCAAAGCCTTTAGACGACGAGAAAGAGCTTGCAAGGTCAGTTGGCACGCCTGCATTCTGGGCTCCGGAGCTTTGCGCTTGGAATGATTATTCGATGTTCGAAAACAATCAAGCACCAAAGATCACAGGTGCGATAGATCTGTGGGCGCTTGGTATTACCTTGTACGCTATGATCTATGCTCGATTGCCATTCTACATGGATGCACATTCTGGCTTGCATGAGGTAGTGCTCACAACAGAACCAGTCGTGCCTAAAACTAGGCTTGTGCCGGCAGATACCTCGAGTGCAGAGCTTGTCACTTACTTAGGTCATCCCATCAACAGCAACAAACGACTGGATTATGAATTGAAGTTCGAGGATGTACCCGATGATTTGCGCGATTTGATCAAGAAGCTGCTGATCAAAGATCCTGCCCGTCGCATCACTATCGCTGAGGCTAAAAAGCATCCCTGGGTATTGGAGAACATGCGCGATACAGATGATTTCCTCCAGAAACCTGAAGTTCTCGAACAAGCCACTAGTCGTATACTGGATCCAAACGAGAAGGAAATATCGGCTGCTGTCGTAAAGCGAACTGTTGTTGGCGATATCCTCAAGGTTGGGAAGGACGTGACCAAGAACTTACTCAATCTTGTCAAAGGAGGCGCCAGAAAGCGCGGGTTGAGCAGCGCGTCGAACGCTGCTGCAAGCACGTCAAGTGAGTCAGTGAATTCGCCCACGAGCTCGAATACAAGCACAGTAGGAAAGGTTGAACGAGGTCGCGATACTCGGAGAACCAGTCTGCACGCTGAAGATCTCGCGAATGCTCTGCAACGGTCCAGGGAACCTTCCGGTCATCCACTGGCTCAAAGTCAAACCGCCAGCCCTGATGATTCTGGTCCGACATCTTACTTCCCCCTCGACACTCCAAGACAAGACCGATCTCCTTTACCTTCTCCTCGTGTGGCAGCTGAGAGACCGCCATTACCTGAACGTGCGATATCCAGCTTGTCAACAGCTGATTCTGTTCGAACTATAAGAGCAAGCCAGGTCAATCCATATCCCTTACTTGATACATACAGTGCTTCGAGCAATCCGCTCTTCACTGAAACCACTTCAAGCATTAAGAGCCGTACAGCTGGACTTTGGGAGGGGCTGAGACGCCTCAACAGCCGAGATCGTCGTGGCATCAGTGCCACTCGTTCTACCTCTGTGAGTCGAAGTTCTTCAACTAGCGATGCGCATGCTGCGCCCAGCGTGGTTGTTAGTCACAGTGAAGCTTCTGGTTCACTGGAAACACCGGAAGCATTGCGAAGCCATGAGCTCTCCTCGGTCTCGAACTCAAGTACAAACTCGCCTGTTTCGTCTGATCGATATTACATACCCGAGCCTTCGCCCTCGGAAGCCTTTTCCCAAGCACAAGAAGTCAATCAAAGACGACTTTTGCAGGAAGCAAGACAAGATGCAGAAGAAGTACGTGACACTGGCACAACATTAACCACTTTGGGCAACTGTCCACCATCACCTGACGACCTGCGACAACAAGCCGTAGCTAGAGCTGAACCGTCGCCGTCAGTAATGGATGCAGAAGATATTGGAGAACCTATCAGCACTGCTGTGTCTTCTGTGGACGACTTTACGAACAGCAGTGTAAGCATGACCCAGAGTATTTCCAACCCAAGCTTTATCGCGACGTCGAGTGCCTCTTCTCCTCCAGATGAGAGCTTCCTGTCGGCTGAGTATCGTAATCGATCTCGTGAGCATGACGGCGAGCCAGGATACATGCGCTCTAACGATACCATCAAAGAGGACAAGCACCAGCTTGGACAGCCAGCTCACACACCAATAGGCAAGTCCTTGGAACAAGAAACTTATGACTACGATGACGACGACGATGATGATGGAGACAACGGGGACTCCGAGGACGAGGGTATGATCATGGGCGGTCCCAAAATTATGAAAGCTTCGAATGAGTAGGTTTAAGTTATGCTGGTCATAACACAGCACGATACGAATATGTTTCATTTCATTGTGGATACCCAGTTATAGATTGACATGTATGGCGTCGGATGGGAATTCATTCAGCATGATGGCGCTCAACATTTCGAACGATTTCCAAAAACTGCATAAGAGCATTTCTTTTCTGGTAACGAAATATTTACGTACATACGTCTGAAATGATGACACGAAAAGAGGTGGATGTTTCTACTATGTAATAGCATTGATGGAATGGAAAAGCATCTCCCTTCACACTGGGCCCACACGGTGGCTCCGATCGAGGATAGCAAGCATTTACAGTTACTGGCTGTCGTGATATGTACAATCAATATATCAGCCTTGTATTCACACTACTCTCTGTTCTTTTCGCTCACGACAGTATTGATAAAGTGCGTGCAACCACCTACTGGTAGGTAGCCTTCACAAAACATATCGTCAAGGTCTAATAGGAACCTAGAGCACACTCCAAACAGAAGTTACCTGAATTTGAGGAGTTGGGTATCCCTCCAGGCGTAAAAGAAATGGAGTCAGGCATACCTAAAGTACCCGTGGACGATGATGTCGACAACACGAACCTGTCCCACTGCTGCGCGCGATGTGCTTTTTACCGCAAGATCATCTTGTCTACCAAAACTCTTTCACTGACGCGCATTACTATCAATCGAGCAACGCGCGCTATCGACCAATAATGCCTTGGAGTGCTCCGTTCATTGCAGGTGCATCATAACCGGAGCGACGCGAAATCCTTCTGCACGACTTCTTGACGTGATCCATTCCTATGCACCTTTACAGTCCATCTCCGAATCCTCTTATTCGAACTTGATGGTCAGTCTGGGAACATGTTACTGGGAACATGGAAGAGATACTGGAGCGATGTAATGCTATGAAGAGACTGCGTTCTGAACCTCTTCATCGTTTCACTGAGCCCAGTGACAGCTTTAGTGACAGCAATGTACTTAGCAACCAAGAATGACTACGGACCTGCGCTATACAGTAGATGTGCTAACAATACGGGCGCAGCATCTGCAAGTGACAAGTCGCTGGTTCGCGTGTCGCCCTGCTGGCATGATCCGTCCTTCAGCACGTATTCAGCTTTTCACGATGTTTCGTATTCTTCTTTTCTACCTCTACTTACGTCTACACCTCGATATTCTGCTAATTCTTCAGGTAAGGAGACTTGATCTCATCTCAGAACAGTGCATTCAAATATCGGTAATCTCACGGTCCTGCTTGCAGGGATGGCACGCACAAAGGCCAGCATACAAGCACATCGACGTAGGATACGACAAGTGATTCCAGACAGCGATGACGAGAACTATATCGAGAACAGCCGCCACGAAGTCAAGCTTGACGATGAAGCGCAGCAGCTGAATATGCACGAAGCTTCAGATAGTCCACTTAGCACGCTCGATTCCTCAGATTTCGCAAGCACACTAAGCGGCCTCTCGCGCAGTCCTTCAGTCAGCTCAGACTTTCTATCCTCGGTCAATCTACAACAACCAAGTGCAAGACCGAAAGGTATTGCTCGCTACACGAGACCTCGAGTTCCGTCACCAGCTCGACCATATGTCCCAGGCACTAGCACTTACAAGGTGCACTTCGCGTTTCGCAGACTTACTACCTCTCCCGACTTCACATGTACATGGCTGGAAAGCAAAGGTGGTCCTAAGCTCCCGCCAACTGTCACATACAGCTACAGAACATGGCCTGAACCAGTCTTCCATCTTTCAATAGTGAATGAAAAGCCTTTCTCCTTGAAACTCCCACGCTCCGCACTCGTGGATGATTATACCGAGCGCTTCATCATGCGACACCTCACAGACCCCAATGTGGCTTGTGTGATTCCAGCTCTCCAGTCGGTCCCAGTCGATGGCATATTCTTCAACATCGTTGAGAAAGGAAGCGATGAAGTAGAAGCAACAGCATATGAAAGAGGAGAAATGCCCATGAGCCAGAGAGTACTAGATATCTTTGGCAGTAAGACATTAAAGGCTCGAACTTTGATTATTGTCCTAAGACCATTCGAGGAGGATTCGAGACTAATCGGAGAGATAAGCCGGGCGGAGATGCAGGGTGGACACTTCCAGAATGTGATTTTTGAGCCTCTTGGTCCGATCTCGAGCTCTGAATACGAAAGGGTGGGTCAGAGTGAGAGTGACGAGCAGCCAAGCACGGAAGGTCACAAGACTCCATTGCGAAGGGCACATCTGGCGGAGATGCTATCACATGCTCCACTTCTTGACAGCACTGACAAGGAACTTGAGGATGAAGGACAGGTCAGCTACAATGAAGAGAAGGATGATCATGGATATTGGTCTGGTGCTGGCAGTGAAGATCTGGATACTGATGGGTATTTGGCAGACGAAGACATGGAACCGGACGCAACAGCTGCGCATTATGGCTACGAGTATCCTGATGACCAGTATATGAGTGAGGAGGGCGAAGATGAGATTGTGCATGAATCCATCGAAAACGAGCCAGACAATGAGAACAAGGAAGACGATCACAGCGAGCAAGAGCGAATCACTAAAGCATCGCGCTACTGTGCTATGCATTTGTACATGTAGGAAATCAAAGAGGTATTGAGACATCCAGATGGTATAGATTGTAGTATCCTAATATCGATGCGCGCCGCACACTGGGGAGTTTCCTGCGTCATTGAATGCTGTTGAAAGCGTCGACCCTAGGCACAACTTTTGTCTTCCTGAGCATGAGTGAAGCCTAAACAGCGTATCGTCTGGCTTTTCGACCCCAAAATACGCAAGTATTTCCCTGCAAAGAACGCATCGTACGCTTTCACATTCCTAAGCCTTTTGCAATCACGGCATACCGTGCATTTTCTGCGTCCAGTTCAGCTTTCTTTCGATCTACCTCACGTGAGTCAATCAAAGCAAGTCTCGGGTCACCATAGTCTGCCTCATTGTGCTCTGACTCTGGCGTTCGCCATACAGGAATTTCAGCAGCAAGACCTCGCATACCGAACCTATTCTGCCATTCCCGTAGCACTTCGTGTTGTTCCGCAACCTTTTGGTCTTTCAGAATGAGTTTCTCCTCCAGCTGTTGCATTCGTCGCACGAGATTCTGGTTCGTGTTGGACAGAGTCTCGTTGATCTCGACTGCGCGTTCGTATTTCTCACCTGCTCGTTTTCGAAACTGCTCGAACTTCTGGATATCTGCGGTCTGTTTCACAGCAGCGTTCTCCAACCCAGTAATGGCTGTGTCCTTCTGCTTAATTTCAGCTTCTAATCCTTGTATCTTTGTATTGGCGTAACCGAGCTGAGATCGAGCTTCATTTAGCTGGTTGACCAGGGACTGAGGATCGAGCAGAAGTGCTGGGTCGATCGGCACACTTTGTTGCTCAGGGATAGAAGGGTAAGCATTGGAGGGATATAAAAATGGCAATGGTCGTGCTGGAGAATATCTGCCTGTCATTGTCGGCTCTGTTCTCAATGGCGGATGAGTGTATTCATGTGGTGGTCGTCGAGACATGTTGAGGTTGATATTGTGGTCGACGAAAGTGTGAAGTTATGAACCAGAAGCATTTGTAAACTGCAAAAATGTCACTAACCTAGCCTTTGGCGCATCGAAGCTGCCGGACACTAAGTATCACTTTCACTGCACCCAGAAATTAGAGCAGTCAGTATGACAGTCAGTGCAGCGCACGTATTACTGATGTGACGCGAAGTATAGTGATTACGGACCAATCCCATCACTCTCGTCAAGAGGTAGGTAAGGACTCAA
This sequence comes from Pasadenomyces melaninifex, assembly GCA_022813495.1. NCBI lineage: Eukaryota > Fungi > Ascomycota > Dothideomycetes > Pasadenomyces > Pasadenomyces melaninifex. Next base: position 16,974 of record JAKLMI010000113.1, read on the forward strand.
AGGATCTGCCCACTTCCATCTTATGTTACGACGCTTGTCAGGTTGTCAGGCTTCGGAACGTCCATAACTGCTATCTTGTACCCGGTCATTCCCATGTCTCGATTATGGCGCATATTGAGGACGGCACGATAGACGCTGCGAAATACGCGCGTATGAATATCCTTGTCGTGGTCCGAGGGTGGAAGGGTTACCATCATGAGGCAGCATTACCAAATCCAAAACTGGCTGACAGGGCCGCAAAATGAGCTGTCATATCCTTCTGAGGCCTGTAATGCACGGAATGTCATGTAAGGCTCAGTCACCGGACTCAGGACATATGACGATCGACGTTGTTCTCAGAACAATGCGTGACAACGCAAGTAAGAAAGCTGATTGAGCATTTGTCGCAGATAACAGTGCAACATCTGTTCACCCGTTATCGAGCTGAGCACGACGGCGTGGCTGGCGAGGCATGATTTTCGAAAATCGAGCCTGCGTATGTCTGTGGATAGTGATATTTATAATCTTGTTGTAATAATCACCAAGTTGAACATTGGCTCTGCCTGCAATTCTAGTGTTACCATAGGTCTTCACAATCTCGTCCGATGACCTGGAGCGTGAATGAGGATGTTTATTGACGGACCTCTGCGACGACGTCGTGAGTGATTCCTTGTCGCCGCTGGGCACGTTCAGTTGCAAATCAGCATCAATTTCTGATGTGGACAACGAAGTGGTTGTCTCACCATTCAGGGCGCTCAGCAAACTTCCTCGCATGAATCCATCATCGTTTAGCTCTGCTAAAGATATCGGCGAGTAGCTTTGCGCAATATTCTCGTTCGTAAGGTTGAAAACGGGTTTGGTAATCGCGTTTTTATCTGCGCCGTGAGCAATAAGAAGCGAAGTCATGGCAGGGTCTTGCTCTCTAACGGCAGTGTGCAGCAGTGTCCAGCCATCTGCATCAGGCATTCCGACATCACCATACTCACTAACATAGTATGGTAGTAGCACTTCGACGGTCTCGATAAGTCCGTACTCAACTGCCAACTGCAGGACTGAGCCGTTTCGACAACCACCAGCTTCGCATTCTTCTGCTGTCAATCGCGTTACCACAAATGGATTGAGGCCCAAGGAAATAAGCACAGGAATGTCTTTCGATGACCCATAGATGGCTGCGCGGTGCATGATGTTCCAACCCCATCTATCATACACATCTTTGTGCATCTTCTTGAAGCGTTTTCGTCCTAAGACTTTGCGCAGCCACAACAACAGAGGCGCTATAGACTTAGAGCGATCTTCTCTGAACCACAGGAAGAACAGTACAGACCATCCGTAGGAATTTCTGTATGAGGAAGAAGCTCCATATTCAAGCAACAGCTTGACGATCGGTAAGTTCCTGGACTGAAGAGCTGCAGCCAACGGACTTGTTCTTGTTCGACCAAACTCGTCGTTGGGCCGGACACCATGGCGCAAGAGCAACCGCACAGTTTCCAGATGGCCATGTTCAATGGCAAAGAAAATAGGCACTAGACCTGCAACCGTATAGTCATATCTGCAGTCACTGCGATCCCGAAGGAGTCTTAGGAGTACTGGTATGTTTCCAGATCGTGCCGCGATCATGACAGTAGCATCGTGGGAAACAAGCCTCGGCTTCGCGTGTGAAGGATGATCAATCGCTCCTTTCAATAGACGTGCTAAAAGATCGACATTCAGCATCTGCGGCATACGTGTCTCATTCAAGATTTCAAATGCAAGGCGGTGAGCGTCCTGGTGGGCTTGCTGAATTACAGATTGGATGAATGCGATGACACTAGGCTTGAGTAATGCTTTGGTAGACGACTTGCCTGACTCGCGCGATATCGTATGCAACGATGCAGATTGCACGATGTCGCTAAGTGTAGTGCGAAGCTCGCCATCAACCCTGTCATCCAAGCGACTCCTTGCCGTTAATATACAGCGTTACCGAGTCAGCACGAACGACTTACATTGCTATCAGCAAGATCGCCTGGTTTATGGCATTGGTCACATGGCTGAAGTATACTCGTAGCTGGACAATGAATGAGGTTGACTGGCGATCTACAAGCCGCTGTCGACGATGGTTGAATCGATCCCTTAAACTATAGGCTTTGCATAATTCACGTATTCTGTTTGGAGCTTGGTTGGCGCCATGCAACGAATCCTCCAATCGACGACAATCTCGTGCAGCAGTTTTCCGAAGTGCGGTGTATCTCTCAACGTCCTGTATCACTTCTTCGACGCCCAGACACGACAGCGCGTGTGCTTGCGTCACACATAGTGCTTCTTCCGGGAGTCCAGCTGTTCTCTCACATTCTAGGATGCAGGATCTTAGAAGTACATGTAATGCTCGCAGAACGTCGCGAAGAGATCGTGGACACATGAATCGAGAACCTGTCCGATGACAGAATCGAAGAGGAGAACGTCTACCTCTCGCGAGTTACTGCTGTCGTCAGAACGACATCTTGCGTGGTACATTGGTGGGCATCACTACTGTGACGCCGACTGCGCCCGAATACATCGCAGATGCAGTGGTGCTCAGAAGGCAACGAATATCTGACACCAAATCACGATTTTGGCCGTAGCAAACCAATCATGTTTGGTCGCTTCTTGCTACTTCTTCGTTTGGTAGAACAGGTCAAGACGAACTGCAGCACCACGGGCTCGTGATCGAAATGATCGGAGCCACGCTAAACCTATTTCGCTCTTCGTGCCATGGTGCTGAAATGTCTTGCGCCTGTACCTGATGTTTGATCAAAAGTTGGCGTTGTTGAAGAAGTTTGGATTTCCTGCCAAACGCTCCCAAAACTAGATTGCATCGAAGTCGTATGCCACCATCAGGGCCAAAACCTCCTCCAAAACCGCAACCAAAGCCGGGTGCGCCATGGAACTAGACCACGACCATTATACCGACTCAGATAATGGCTTAGGGTCTCTGGACATGCTTTTGACACGAGCACAATCCCGTGCGATACCGTGGGCGTCGACTTTGTGAAACGGAGATATCTGCACGAAGCCGGTCCATAGGGCTTGTGAAATATTAGTTAACGAGGAACGGCAACAGTCGCATAAGGTCATTTCGTGGCGGACCAAGACGATGCCGGAAAACATCTTTGTAGGACGCATGCGAAGATCACATATGCCGGCGACGATCCTGAGTCGAGATGAATCAAACTGCAGGGCTTGCATCTGTCTAGCGAAAACCGCGATATAGAAAAAACACGGGAGACGAATGCACTGTGTGTAAGACGCAGCAGATACAGCTTAAGATAACCACGGTGTCAACTTGCGCAATCCTGTGGGAACCGTCCGGGAGAGGATGGGAAAACTAGGGCGATTGCGTTGTCATGGTGGATCGCCGATGTTCTACAAGTAGGGTGATGCGTGTGACACCGACATAGCACGGACGCTACAGCTAGCAAGTTCGACGAATCTGTCATTGCGCATCGAATGCATCAAAGGTACAGTGAAACTTGGCTCGGTACGCTTGTTTATTCACGCAGTCTTCCTCTGCAGTCCACCAGACGGCAATGTGCCAAAATCCCTGGCTCCAAGCACATTCTCAGACATCTCTTGTGTGCCATTCCTGCCAGTCGCCAGAGGATTGTCAAATTGCGACATCTCACCTCTGCTCTGGCTCTTTCTTCTCTCACGCAAGCTTCGCTGATACTCACTTCCTTCGTCAAGCTGCGAAAATAACCTCCCAGGCCGCTGCTTACTTTTGTCCTCTGATTGAGAAGTCCTTCTACTTCCATTTACTCTTCCTTTGCCTTTGTCGTGTTGTCTGTCGCCCGAGTCCTTCGGATCTTGGTGTCGACGATTTTGACCCCGACCAACCTCTTCCATCTCGACTCTGTCAGATCGTCCTTGAGTGGTAGGAGCAGACTTCTGTACCACTCTTACGAGGTCTGATGGCTCAGCTGCTTTTCGTGCATCATTCAGATCTTTGATACTAAGACGGCTTGCAACGAAACCCTGAAATCTATCCAGGATTTCTTTGAGGCTGGCCTTGAGCTTCTT
>JAKLMI010000113.1:33492-45449 GCA_022813495.1 Pasadenomyces melaninifex
AGCTCGCCTTTCATCCGTTCTATCCTCTTGCTCCGTGGCATGCGTCTCAAAGATCTCCTTGGCTGCAGTTCAGGCTTTGCGACCTCTTCCTCCTCATCAGATGTTGGTGAGAGAGGACGTTCATTGGTGCTTGTTCCTGTATTGTCTCGCTCCGGGTATGGCTCGAAGACGGGCGAACGGTAAGCGTGCGTATCGCCATTCTGAACGGCGGTCGACAGTTGGACCCATGGTATGACATGGTCATTCTCGTTGGAGACAGATTTAGCTGGCGAGAGTGCTCGCTGTGATAAGGATACAGCTGTAGATGATCCTTCTGCAAACTCTTCTGTGGTTGGACTTGAGGGCAACCCTTCTTCACTGGCAGCTTGCGACGTGGTAGAGTACCGCTTTAGACGGTCTGCCGTTACAGCACGGTTCCACGGTGTAACATGCTCTGTGCTTCTCTCATTTTCAAGCATTCTCTGCTGAGGGTGCTGCTCTGTTCCCGTTGTTAAAGACTTGTTCGCCAATTGCCTATGTGCCTGCAAAGGATATCTTGATCGTGCCCATTGCGGGTGCTGTACAGAGCTCATTGTCGAAGCCAATCGGTCAATTTGTTAGGGTTGTTTCACGATGCATCGAAGACGTTGCGTGTAGGACGAGATTTCGTGTCCAATACAGGTACAGACAATACAATATTGTCCAACGAGTTCGCATGTGAGAAAGCCATCTTGAACGCACGATCCATCGACTGCCGTCGATGACGACGAGCTCCCACAACTGCAGATGCTCTTGCCATGATTGACTAGCTGCATTCCAACGAGGTGAATTGTCAAATGTTGCGCTCGACGCTGGAGCTCTTCGCATCTCTCTGTGCCACTTCGAGCTGATCCGTGCGGGCACTAGCCGAGATGAACTAGCTATATTCGTCGTAGTGGCTCATATTTTATGTAAAGATCGACTCTGCTTCCTCGCTCGGAACTTCGTCAATCGATGATCGATTGGCGATTGAGCTCTCCGGTAGGTAGATCTGCTGAAAGCAAGATGAGCCGAATCAGCGAGAAACTGCCTAGCGATGCATTTAGCGAAAGCTCTTCGCATCCACTGTGACGGTACGACATCCGCAGGTTACCGTTTTCAGATGCTGCTCGACAGTGTCCATCGCTGCATCGAGCAACAGTTATGTTACACAGCATGTGATTCGATACCTGACCTCCTCATCTCCAATTGATATCAATGGAGCTTCGTGAGGCGGGTTTCCACATGCACACGACTTGTTCGAAGCTCTCCACGACTACGACAGTGCACAGGTACACCACGTATCCATGAATCTGCATGTCGAGCGCGCTGGCACCGTCCAACCATGACAGCTCAATTGTCAAGCGCCGTCAAGAGCTGCATGATGGTGTGCACAAAATACCTTTGGCATGAAACCTTGACTCAAAGATCCGCAACGTGCTGGAAAGCTAAATTTTCTTTCAGTCCAGCATTTTTCGAGCCTCAAAAGCATTTTGACGGCTTTGCTGGCTCTTGATCACGAAAGCACGGGTAAGCAGCAACAATGTCCAGTGCTCTTTCTGCCGTATGGCGCATGGTCTGGCGACCAGCACCAACAGCACCAGATGGACGAGAGGAGGAACGAGCAGCTGAGAAGACGTCGATCTTCCACGACATGCTGCATCTTGGGGGAAAGAACACGAGGACAATGGTACAAGCTTTCAACACGCTTGCCTCGGGTGAACCTCTGGACGACAAGCAGTGGCTGCTCGAAAACGGCGTCGCAATGTTGCAGACACTACCACCAGAGAGTGGATTGAGCTCCATGGTGTCTGGAGGATTCATCAAGATGCTGTGGAATGATTTACCTCATCCACCTGCAGTCCTCGCTGGTCCGGAAAATCGATATCGAAGACATGACGGTGGAGGTAACAACCATTGGGCTCCTGAAATGGGCAAGGCTGGCACGCCGTATTGTCGCAGTGTACCACCATCCAAACCAAAAGGACAAAGTCTGCCAGACGTTGAGCTTGTCTACGAAAAGCTCATGAAACGAACGGGAGCATTCAGACCTCATCCATCAGGACTGAATAGACTTTTCTTCTCCTTTGCCACGATTGTCATCCATGAGTGTTTTCAAACTTCAAGGACAAACCAATGGATCAACGAAACTTCCAGTTATGTCGACCTTAGCACTTTGTATGGCAATACTGGGGAGGAGCAGAAACGAGTCCGGACATACGAGAACGGCATGATCTATCCAGACTCGATTGCCTCCGAAAGAATCATGCTTATGCCTCCTGGTGTCATTGCTGTTTTGATGATGTTTTCGAGGAGCCATAATCAAATTGCTTACTCCTTATGGTCTATTAATGAAGAAAACAAGTATGGTGATTGGGACGAGCTGACAGACGAACAGAAGAAATGGTAAGTACTTGCAGCTGGTTCTTCGTGATACGCATTAACTTCTTGCAGGCAAGATGAAGATATCTTCCAACTGGCTCGCAACATCAATGTTGGCTTCTTTGCGTCCGTTGTGCTCAAGGATTATGTTGCGGCTATTCTGAATACACCTCGTGCAAACTCTGAATGGTCGCTGGACTTGGGTGGTGAGATCAAATTGCGAGGTGAACGAGTCGGACGTGGTGCTGGTAACGTGGTCTCTGTCGAATTTGCCGTGCTTTACCATTGGCATGCCGCACTCAGTGCAGCTGACGCAGAATGGATGGAAGAACTAATCAGAAGTAATGTCCCCGAACTCAAGAATCTGGAGGAGATGACGCCCGAACACTTCTGGACGGTCGTAAAGAAAGAAGGTCACAAGCTGATGTCAACACCACCAAAGGAATGGACGTTCTCCGGGCTCAAGAGAGGACCTGATGGTCGCTTCAGTGATGCTGATCTTGGTCGAATAATCAAAGACTGTGTGGAAGAACCTGCACATGCATTTGGTGCTCGTGGTACACCAGCTAGCTTGAAAGTCGTTGACTTGATGGGTCAGCTGCAAGCCAGAGGCGTCTTCAACGTCTGCACTCTGAACGAATTCCGGAAATACCTCAATCTCAAACCATACGACAGCTTCATGCAGTGGTGTGAGAATGAAGATGTTGCTCATGACGCTGAGCTATTGTATGGTCACATTGACAATATGGAGCTGTACCCGGGTCTTCAGGCTGAATGTACAAAGCCACCCATGCCAGGTAGCGGTGTCTGTCCTGGCCAGACTACAGGTCGTGGTATCCTTGACGATGCAGTCTCGCTTGTCAGAGGCGACCGTTTCCTGTCCTATGACTTCAACAGTAGTACTCTGACGAATTGGGGAGTTTCGAAACTTGGCACTGGTCCGGCTGGAGGTGCTTATGGTGGTGTTCTGCCAACACTTCTGTATAATGCACTTCCAGGCGAGTTTACAGGTACGTCGAGTTATGCTCTGCTGCCATTTTACACACCACGTGCTGTTCGTGGCATTCTTGAGGGCAACGGTGTTCTCGCACAATACGACACAGTCAGACCATCTACAAACGCGACAAAGATTGTTGGTATCCATACGCAAGATGGCTGTAAAAAAGTCCTACAGGATCGGGACAATTTTAGACCGATTCACGCCGCTGCGATCAAGAACGTGGTCGACGGTCAGGATTTCATGCTCAATGTTAGCCAGCACAGACGATATGACGATCGAACGAACTCGTTGCAACAAGCTTTCTTTGAGGATGGCTTTGAGACAAACGTATCACAATGGTTCAAGGAGAAAGTACGAGACCAAATTGAAAAGTCCTCGTTGGAATATCCGGACCCGCGCACTTCAATCGATATCGTTCGTGATGTTACAAACGTTGTCCCAATCTTGTGGCTGGCAGAGCGTTTCGCGATACCACTGAAGACGGTCGAGCATCCACACGGACTCATCACCCGAGCTGAACTCTTCGACCTGTTGTTGGTGCTTTCTATATACCAAAATTTCAATATTATTCCGGGACAAGAATGGAAACTTAGGGAAGGCGCGATGAAAGGTGCTCCACTCTTGCAAGGAATCATTAAAGGTCACCTAGCGACTCAGACTGGTGGCTATAAGGAAGTCTTCGCCGATTATGTCGAAAAAGGCACAGCTTATGAAGTCAAGCCAGATGCTGACCGGCTGTATAAATCTCTTGCAAAGACCGGATCGGCAACTGCGGATATTATTGCTGACTGCATGGGTTTGGCTGCGCCAGTTGCTGCCAGTATCACACAGCAGGCTTCGATGCTTGTTGATCTGTACCTCAGTCCTGGTTACGAGAAGTACAAGGAACGAATTGTCGAACTAGCACACCGTGAAGATGTTGCTGCCAACAAGGAAATGCTTGGGTTCGTCTTTGAAGGTATGAGACATGCTGGAGTGGTACCCGGTATGCCACGTGTTGCAGCACAAGACATCACTGTCAACGATGGCCAACGAGGTCCTATTAAGATCAGGGCGAATCAAATGGTACTGGTTGCGACTTCAAGAGCTGCAATGGATCCAGCCGCTTTCCCTAATCCAGAAATTATCGATCCCACTCGTTCGGCAGAATCATATGCATTACTTGGGCAAGGTATGCATGCGTCATTTGGTGAGCGTCTCATAGCCCCAGCACTTGTCTCAACTATGAAGGAGATCTTCAAGTTAAAGGGTCTGCGAAGAGCTCCGGGCAAGCAGGGTCAATTCACGACATTAGAACACCAGATTGCAGGTGTCAACACGCGAGTCTATCTTGATGCCAATTCCAAGGAAAGTCCAGTGCCTACGAGTCTGACTTTGATATACGATCGAGAGCCATACATGAATGGGCACATCTAAATTGGCACTGGGTGTAGCAATGGTATCCTAAAAGCGTAGTCACGGATCTGAGTATTGCAGAGGCAGATTTTGCGTATAATGGGGAATGTAGCTTCACGATGTGCTTGATGACAATCCGATGACAACGATTGAATCTTCAAACAGTCCAAGGAGAGTGCTATTCATCATGCATTGGAGCCAAGTCGCCTTCCTTGACAGGCCTTGGACTCAGGGTCGAGCACACAGCTAAACATGCACGTTTGGTTACGAATTATAGGCCTTGCACCACCAAAAATAGTAGGCCCATAGCCGGAACAATCCATGCTCGGATTCTACAACGAGATGGCTTCATCACGTGCCGAAACACGCTTCCACTCTAGCGTATCATTTTCGCGTATTGTGCTGACGTAGTCCGATCGAAGCTTCAAGTCGCGGTCAGCTCAGAGCTACTTGTGTTTTGTTCTTTTCAAGCAATGTTGCAGCAAGGTCAGGGTCAACCGATCGTGCTGGCAATACTTGTCGACCGCGCGCCCATAGTTTTGCACATATGTATTGAGTTTAGCTAAAATTTGATTATTCTTCTAACATTAGCTTATCACTTTTGACCGCTACCATGTTACCAGGCAATTTATTCAATACTTACCAGCAGTACAAGGATGACACGAAGAAAGTGACAGAATGGCTTGCAATTACCTCGAGGCTTTGTGGCTACGACCCTGCTTCAGCTAATCCTGTTCAAAAGCCTGCTAAGCTCAAAGGTCGAGCTCGAAAGCTAGCCCGGGATGCTGTTGCCAACGCGAGCGCAAGCCCTAGTGCATCTAGTGGTGGCACGTATATCGTGAAGATATGGGAGTACGTTCCGATGGCAGAGTCCATCGTCAAAAGCACGAGAACGAAGGTGGTGTTGCCTCTGACCATCTTGAAAACCTTTAAGCGATGCATTTCTGCCCGAACCGAAACATCGAAGTGGTACGAGGTCGATCCGGACATTGAAGAAGAAGCAGAGAAGGACAGAAAAGATAGCAATGCTAGTCATGTATATTTCATAGAGGTTCTCAAGAAAAGTCTACAGGTCTTGGTCCCATTGACGCAGCTCATTGAACTGGACCAGAAAGAGTTTGACATCTCGGGGTTAGAGAAGAAGAGCGGAACAGAGTCCACGAACCAGTTCGCTCACCTCGATATACAAGACACCGACGACGCGAGCTACGAAGTTTTGGCAGATGCACCTGTAGCCAAATCTGCCCCACGAGCAAAGTATGTGCCGCCCGAACTCGATGTCTGGAGCGAGTGGCATTTTGGGTTGCAATGTTTCATGGATGATTTAGAGATGCTGCAAGACAAACTGAGATGCCTATGGGAAGATTATGCTGAGGGCGAGGTGGATCTGACTACTGCAGCTGTCACTACCAACATAGCCATTGAAATGGTCAAAAAAGCCGAAGAAGATTTTGCGAGGCTGAAGAAGCCCGATCTGAAGAGTATGTATCATGCGACCACGATCCCCGAAATCTGGTTCATGGAGTGCTGTATTCGCGATGGTATATCGCCCAGGGATGCTATCGATCATGATCGCAAATACTTTGTCCCTTTGAAAGCATGGAACCAAGCCTGCGAAAGCTATATTCTGCTTCAGCGTCTTGTCACAGTATACTCGAATGGAACAATGCCCAACACTCGTGGTCGCGACAGAGTATTTGCCTTCACACGACCTGCATATTTGGGCACCTATAACCCTGAGCTAGAATGGGAGGATATCAGTGTCGAAAGAAAATACGAACAAGTGTGTGCACTACTGAATGATATGCTCTGCACCCTAGGTACTTGGATTATGATTGCTCAAACGCCACAAGATGACATGCTTCTGGAAGGTATTGCCTATATTCAGGAAAACCAGGTAGAACCACCGATGTGGCTACTGTTCGCATGTCAAAACTTCCTGAACATTCACTTTGCTCTGAAGACGAAAGGCGAGAGGCCTTGGGAAGAGCTTCGAGACTTTGCGCTCTCAACACGAAAGACCATCAAAGCTCATCAAGCTTTTATCCAGGAATATCCTTTGCCCAGAATGAGGTCAGATGCAGATGAAGAAGCTCTGGCAGGTACTCTAGCTGACCTCGAAGAGTGGGTTTTGAATGATAAGATAAAGCAAGAGCTCGAACAGCTTTCGCAACTTGGAACCGGTAGGAAGAAACGAATTTGGCAGGATTTTGAGCTGTTGCGCATGAGTCCAGTTCTGTGCGGGATGTGGAAGTACACGTTCTGTGTTCAGTTACAATGGAAAGGCATCAGTCTGCTCAATGACACTGGCATGCTTGCTGCTGCTCATTTCTACAATTGTCTACAACAGAATGGCTATCTTGGGGATCGAGCAGCTAGCACGTGGCCAGACATGGAATACCTACTTGATCTGCATCGCGAGGAGGATACATTCATGGGAACCAGACCACAATCTATTGAAGATTGCACGAAGCGACTCGCCATTGTCCAAGGTGTTGCGCCTCAAACATTCGCACGTCGAAGAAGAGGCAACAACCACAGAGTTCTACGGAGTCGAGCTGGCAGCAAGTTTTTGACACCATCGACACCCGTGGCAAAGATTCTAGGTCAAATGTATCTACAGCACCAGCTGCACGCTGATTGGCACTTGGAGCAGCTTGATACCATCGTACAGCAAAAGTTCAAAGTGCTGAAGAGTGATTACGAGAAATTCTGCAGGTACATTTCCAAGGCGGTAGATGAGGTCGACCTCCAGGCTGAAAATAGCGACAACAGGATCATGGCACTCTTCTCACCTGTACCATTGTCCGAAGACGGGCTGCAAAACCCTAGACGCATAGCTCGCTGCTACGATTCCGCAGAAACTGCCTGTCGGCTTGCTCCCAGTGGTGCGAAATGGGTCGACATTGTACGAAAAGTCCTCGAAAAGCAGCCTCAAGGTCGATACGATGCAGAACTAGCTGAACGACTTGAGAAGATTCGTGCAGAACGTCCCGAAGTCTACAAGGACCCAAGGAAGCTTCTTACTGCCATCGGTTCGATGGAGCTGAATGACAAGTACCCTGATGTGTACCCCGATGAAGAAGAGAGCTTCACTCCGCTCGAATGGCAACGAGACGTTGCGACACAAGAAAAGGGTTGGAAGGAATTCCCGACTGAAGCATTTAAGATGCGCGACTACGTCTCGCAATGGGAGCTAGACAAGACAATGCCACTGCATATCTTTATCGATGTTGTGCAAGATGCTCTAGGTTTGGAATACCTCGACATACAGTTTGATTACTTCGCATTCTTCAGGTCGGCTATGTCGCTATTACTCAAAATTCAGAAGGAACTGCTACCTATCCTGAAGCCACGTATGATCGAAAGCGATTCGAAACTCCACGAACGCATCACAGAGCCTGAAGGCGCATTGACGATTATTCCACAAACAGCGATGCTGGTTGCGTGTGATCCTCTAAAAGCTCCCAACATGCTGATCTTGCGTCCTTGGCTCGAGGTGGATTTGAAACCACTAGAGATTTCTGGCAAGACCATGCAATCTTGGTTGGAAGAGCATGGTGATGACTATGTCTGGACAGAGGAAACCAGAGAGACTACTCGAGAAGACAATATTCGCAAAGCTGGACCAAAGGTGCGATACATCAATGACGATGAGGACGTCGGCTTACCAAATTCTGCCCGTTTGGGTTACTCAAGTGCTGTAGGAGTCGTCGAAGGCATGAACGCGTCTGAAATGAGAGAGATTTACGATGCAATGCGTTATGATGGCCCAATGGGTTCAACAGTGGCAGAAACAATGGCTCGAGTCAAAGGTATCGAGCTATCGGAGCAGGACAAGGAGAACATTAGAATTCGAGATCAGGTCATTGCAGAGGCAGAGTCATCGAAGTCGCAGCGCAAAGGGCCTGAGGAAGGACAAAAAGCTAGGAAGCAGATGGCAGAGTCGTCCGATGAAGAAGATCTTTGGGAAGAGGTAGACTGAGATGGTTGGCAATCGGACAATGTGGGAATTGATGTATTTATGGTGCTACAAATGCTTCGCTCAAATGCTCTGCTCAAATGCTCTGCTCGAATGCTCTGCGCAAATGCTTCGCTCAATCGTTCGTTGACTCTCACATCCATACGCCTTGCTGTTGCCACAAAAATATTACCATGCAATGCCTTTCTGATCAGTTTGACAAGCCAAGCCAGAGCACAATTCTTCGTCTTCCATACTGACAGTGGCAGAGTCGGGCAAAGTTTGTCTGGCAGGCCAGATTTCTCGACCTGTTCTCTTTTCCAGCTCGTAATGTTCGCGAATCATTCTCCTGTTTGTTGACTGGAAGAGGAGCGGTCCTTTTTCCAAACGAGCATGCATTTGACCATTGACGAAGATACCAGCATTGAGGTTCTTTTGAGCAAGCTCGCATAAAACTTTGTCTTCAGACACGACTTGAGCGTACAGGTCACTGATAGCTCTGAAGTCCTTTTCTACCGAGTTCTTGTTGCGGAATATTTGATAATGCATTTTCGCTGATCTGGGACCATCAGGCAGAAAGCGCTGCAGCATGATAAAATTCTTGCTGGAGACTGTTAGCAACTGATCAGTCATGGGGTGGTTTAAACTCACAGGACCGACGTTGATACGTTCGGGTAGTAGTATGTGCTTGAGATGGCCATATCCGAACCTTCACCATTTCCAGATTGATGCAGGATAGACGCCTTGTCTTTCTGTACATTGTGTGTCGTTATGTCGGCCAACGTGCCGATCGTTGGGTGTGAGGTGGGACAATGATAGCATTCATTAAAGTTGTCTGCCAGGATCTTCCAGTTGAAAGGTCCAACACTTGTATATTCATGATCGAGATAGTAATCGTCGAAGTTGTAGATGCCATAGCGTTCCTGCATGTCTATGCCAGCAAACTCTACCTCCCAAGGTTCTGGGGTTTCTGATGAGTCGAGATTGACCCAGATGAAGCCAGCATTGTCGACCTTGACGTGGATTCTGAACATGCCATTCTGGCTTTTGTCGAAGTCTGGGAACTCGTCGTACTTTGGTGCTTTGGCTAACTTTCCATCCAGGCCGTACGACCAGCCATGATACCTACACGAAAAGATCCGCGCTGTGCCCTTCTGGCCTTCGACTACTGGATATGCTCGATGCCGGCAGATGTTATGGAAGCCATGTATCGTGTCACCCTTCTGAGCTAGAATGAATTCGTAGCCTGCAACCTCGAACTTGATCCAATCGCCTGATGTTTGAAAACGGGATTTGTGTGTGATCAGCATCCACTTCTTTGAGAATACAGCCCGTCGTTCAAGCTGGTACATCTCCTCCGAGGTATACCAGCTAGCTGGAAGTGCTCGGATCGGGCTCTTATCCTCAGCCACAGGCTGTTTGGCTGGACCACCGAAGCCCAGATAGTTTAGGATAGCCATGATCTTGCTAGTGACGTTTGTAGGGCTCAAAAACGCTTGGTCTGCCTGCTCTTACAGCCATCTCGTCGTGGTCAATCGACCTTTCAAATACCTCATCTATCATAATCTCCAGCGCAAGCTGTTAGCAAACTTGCACCAGAGCTTAAGTCAATCATGGCTGAGATGACAGTATGATTGTTGCGAGACCTCATAGTTTTTTCCATTTCAGGTCATTCGGTCCATAGAGACTAGCAGTGATGATAAAGCTCGAGGTCAAGCCAGCTCAGCTTTTGTTCGGACTTCAACAGGTAGTCTCTTCCATTGTTTATGATTGGTTTTATCCCCTCACTCGTGCTGATTCCAGCAACCACCCCACAATGCTTAAGGTCTTGCGCTTGCACGAATCTGGCGGTAAAAGTGAGAGCACCTTGAATTTCTCCAATCATGTCGGCTATAGATCGCAGCCTCAAACTATGCCTTCTGATGATGCTGGACTCGGCAGACGGTCCGACCAGTTAATGAGTTCTGATAACCACCGTTGGACGTTGATTGGTGCGGGAATCTGTCATCTTGGGTATAGACATCATGTTGTGCTGCACGACATGCAGGCACTTGCAACATGCTCGTGATCTGCGAAGTATAAAGCTGCGAGTCACCCAACCCTCGCTACTTTTTGTGACCGCAGGCACACTGATCGCAAGATGACTAGTAGGAGTTCACAACTGTGGAGGAACGGGCGGGGATGACTGATGTGCATCCGTGTAGCCTCCACAGTCTGGTCATTGATAGGCCACGGCACATGCTCAACGACCAGAGAACTTGCCGGTTATATCACAAGTTTTCCATGCGGCACAGCTGAGCTGATTCCTGTGATGCTGGCATGGATTTTGGCGAGGCATGATGAGTTGTTGGGAAGAGTAGCTACCTCTTTCTCGTGGGACTGAGCGATATGATTTTATGCTTTGTGTGATAGCAACTCCCTTCTCATTCTCTCAAGATCAAGCAGATGATCATGTCTTACCTAACATACTCATACGGAGACCTGAGCCAGATCTGTGCTGACTTAGTAGCTCTATCACGATCTATGATTCTAGAACTGGCCGCAAGATGGACGTCACTACCTGAAGTCCGCGATGACTTCAGCCGGCATGGTTCTTCCAGACAATGGCCACACCAGGAGAAGGCGCAGAGGGCATCAAAAATACAATTTTGTAACTGTGCCGCGAGAGGTGCACCATGTGGCGACCCTAACAATACCTTTTGTGTTTGCAGAAGAGTACAAAAGTCATCGTGTCGGCGACAGTGTAATTGTGCATGTACACCTGAAGCAAGAGTCTAATCCACTCTAGAGAGGTGTATTTGTTAGCTACATAAAGGTGAGAAGCTTAATCTCCACCGAACGTTGCTGATCCGCATGAGCTTGTTTCCCTAGAATACTCCGTATGTGGCTACCACATGGTGTTGCTCACACCAGCAGCGATGCAGAATGTTGCACTCGCCTGCGTCCGTTCACTCTGCTCCAGCGATCTCGAATCAGAAGTGAACGAATACATCTGATGAGCTTGCTCATTTCCTTCTTCGGTGGACATTTTACAACCCTTTACATGCTGGTATCAGGCAGCAGCAAGAGACACACAGAATCAGGAGCTGGGGTTTGGATATTTCACGAGATCGCCGTGGCATGAGCGTATGAAGATAGCCAGCATGGGAAAAGCGCAATGACTGGAAAGAAGAGACGGATAATCTGGAAATGTACAGAATATCTTACATACCTTCAAATGGT
>JAKLMI010000114.1:0-45005 GCA_022813495.1 Pasadenomyces melaninifex
TCAATGGTCGTTAGGTTCGCAATTGACACGACAACTTGGTGGATAGGGATTTTCTTCATCCTGGTTTATCTGTGGACCATCAGCATGATGTTCGGGTTGCAAAGGACGATCACCTCGGCCACGGTATCACAGTGGTACTTCCATCGTTTGGCTGTGCCTCAGCCAACTTCTCAGACGATAGTTAAGGCGGCAGTTATGCACTCACTGACCATTTTGTTCGGAACAGTATCCTTGTTCACGGGAATGAGTCTACTTGTACGACTGCCACTCCTAATCCTGCCGAAAAGATTGACTATGTTGCTGAGCGTGGCCATGTACTCCTTCATACCGAGTCCAGTCGCCACGCTGATCAATCCGCTAACCTTGACATACGCTGCCATTCACTCTCAACCTTTGGCGGTCAGCTCTCGGGGACTTTCACAGCTGCATTTCCTTGCGCCAGGAGATGCGACCACTTCTTTGCATCCGAATACTTTCAATCAGCGTACGAATCGAGATGGTTGGTCAGCGGATGCTGCACCGCTCCTGCCCTATAGGTTATCAAAACTTCTGCTCCACGCAACACGATTCATCATGTCCCTAGCACTTGGCTTTGGTGGCTGGGTATCTACAGCGAGGACCTTGAGGTTGGCAGGTACAGACGGCGTACGAGGCAGTCTCTACGCTTATGTTGTTGGCCTGATCGCAGGTGCCATTGGCTGGGGTATTCTTGGAGCTATGGAAGGAGTGCTTGCTTGTATCGTAGATGCCGTCGTGGTCTGCTGGAGTAGTGAGATCGGCAGTAGCGGCAGCGGAGAGGTCAGATACTGCAGAGAAGCTGGCTACCTTTTTGGAAGAGACGAGGACGATAGACCTGTGAGTCTGGCATGAGCTGGGTTCTAGAGAGAATGAAATTTATTGCTGCTTGTTAAGCTCAGATCTTGTCTAGTGCTCGTTCGCTCCTTCCACGTACTGTCTGCCAGTATTATAGGTGCTTGTTCCAAGCATTCCGGACCGGAACGCCACTTTTAGGCATGCCTAGGTAGGGATGCAGTGAAGAAGATCGTGTGACGTCCGCGCCTGCTCACATCCCGCAAAATTCCCAGACATGAAGATCCCGTTGTTTGCTTTCCCTTCCGCTGACATCCTGTTCTCTTTCGTTCAGACGCGTAAACAATTCGTCTCGTTTTCATTCTAGCTGCATGCTCTGCTTGTGTAGACTCCGTCTTCTAGTTCCAGCCATCTGCCACAATCCGAGCCAAACTTGACCAGCTAAGCTGCAATCTTGAACCAATCGCTTCCAATATCCTGCTGCCGATGAGATCGTGCAAGTGTTGTGAAGGTGCTTGCTCGCATAGCATTCCTCCTTCACTGGCTCGCCACAGACTTGTGTGCTTCGCGACGGTGATAGGTGAGATGCAGTGTGCCGCTTGATTGCTGTTCCGGATCGTGCTTGTTTTCTGCATATGCCATGCACGCATCAGCTTCCGGGAACCTTTGTGCTTGCTAACAAATTACAGACAGCAAGCGGCTTGAAGCATTCAGCTGACTGAATGATCTGATTCATTGATATCTCGAACATCTCCTTCCCAACACTTGGCAAATTCATTTTCTTCCATATTGACTATATTATATATATAGGGACACATTCCAAAATCAAGTCTCGACAGCACGCCCTCAACAAGACCTTACTCTACACCACATTTTCTGCTGATCCGGACGCAGCTTGGTATCTGGCCTTGATCTGCTGAATCACTGAAAGTTGAGGCATTCCAGCAGGTATTCAGCGCCAGCTCAAAAAACGATGACGATTACCGATTAGAGATTTCGCCGAGGACTTCTTTACGACGTCGATCTTACGTCTTTGTTGAGCTGCATAATCCTACACAAGGGTCGCTCACCAACAGCCTACTACGCGTCAATCAGACACAGAAGTTGCGTACACGAGTTGTCGCTAGGAAGGGCGATTTTCTGCATACACTGTCAAGGCCATGTCTTTCGACGAGTTCATCACGGCAGTCAACAACTACCACAATATCTGGGACGAGAACTTCGAGATGTACAAATGGAAGAAAGCGCCCAGGATCGATCCCTCGCTGCGTGAAAAGGAGAGCTTTTCGGAGGAGGAAGTCCAGGATATCTGCGAAGAGTATAAGCAAAGTGTTAAGAAAGCCATTCTGAAAGAAGAACTTATAGAGCGGTATGGTAACGCTTTCAGGTGTACGAGAGATCGTTCTCGAGGTTCGAGACCTCGCAGTCAAAAACAGGAGGTCACTCCAATCCACGCAAACGCAGGTATCAAGTTAGGCCTGTTTCCGCTGCAAAAGTGACAGTCCCCTGACCGCGTTTGCGAGGCTGTGCCGAGTGGCAGTTAGTGCAAACACAACAGACATGTCACGCAGGATTGCCTTGCGGCCTCAGTGAATTTCCTGCATATTACGAGGCTATTACACTCGACAACTTTTGACTGCGTTCGCTATCTTTGATACTTAAACCTTTCAACTGTCCGAACATCCTACGTCCTGCAATCATGGTCAAAACACGTAGAGGGACAGAGGTCAACGGTGCAAAGGTGATGAAGACTGCAAAGACTACGAGAAAAGAGCCACTACCGAAACACAAGGAGGAGATTCTGGCCAAGCAATGCACTTTCACAGCTCTACCGCAGGAAATACGAGACATGGTCTATGAATACTTCGTGGACTTCACAGGTGTTAGAATGATCTACGCTGAGCACGAAGTCGCCAAAGGCATGAACGCAGATGCTGTGAATCTCCTACAATTCAATAATCAGATACGCAAAGAGTTTCAAGAGCTGTACTATGCCAACCAGCCGTTCGAAATCCGCAGTGTTCCAGGCATCACAGGGTTTTTGCGACGAGTCGGACCTTTCTACAGCTCGCTTATTCGACACATCGAGATTGGGCCAAGTCTTGCTCACCGCAAAGACTTCGAGCTGAAATTACCAGAAGTCATGGCTGCACTGCCAGCTGTGGAGCGACTCGTCCTTTCACATGCATCAAAGGACTGGATTAGAGTTGTTGATGCAACGACACTTGCCAGCGAATGTCCTCCACGTTTCCTCCATAGTGCCCACTTCATACTTTTCGTCCCATTAACCTTGATGATCTGCTACCACTATGCTGAGGCAGGACCTCGAACGAAAGCACTCCTGAGAGCAGCTCCATCATTAAGGAATGGCAGTATGATCTTCATCACAGAGTACGGTGCCAAGCCACAGCTACACTTTGTACCGAGTGCAACTATCTATTCAGATTCCACAGACCTGAACTGGTGGCCTGCAGATCCACATAGAGCCTCTGCCGATCAATTCACCATCAGATTACCAATACCTGGCGATTTGGAACCAGAGCCCGAACCATCGCAAGCACACCATACCCAGACGGCCGAAGATCGCGAAAGAGAGTATAGACACGCAATGGGTGACGACATCGAAGTAGATGTGGACGACCCCAAAGATGATGACTACCAGTAGTCGATCTGACCCTCCACGGCCCTTGCGTATTCCAGCGAGTCCTCGTTGAAGCTCCACAACTTTGAACACCTTATACAGTTACGAATTCAACAAAAATACAACCTATGTCGAAGCAATACCAGTTTCAGTCTCCCGCGCAATCCCAGCACCCGCCCATTGTAATTCATGATGGAACTACTTTTTCTCTATATATATATCATACAATTCTTTATGGCACTAGAAATGATGAAGATGTACCAGCGGTAGCCACGAAGCTCAAGAAGGACACCTTTTTGACGTTGTCAGGTCGTGCCCAAGAGGGACTCTCTACAACCCTGAGAGAACTCAGTAAACACCACTTGTCGTTACAGTTTGTACCCCTTCCCGGCGAAGCACAGATGTCACATCGAGCGCCGGAGCAGGACTTGGAGCACGAAGCGGTCACGCCGACTCACCTGCCAACAGCCAAGATGAGCGGCCAGATTAGTGCTCTGAATCTCGACGAAGTCGCAGGCATGGTGGCCGAGAGGCAGTCTTCATTTGGATATGCGTCACAACCAGAATCTTTCAAATCCAGCTTGCTACATCTGAGAAGGTGCAGGAGATCGAGAACAACATGGTCACTGCTACGAATCTCAAGGAGACTGTAGGTCAGCCGGAAACTAAATGTGTCAAAGTCACCCATCAAGCTATCTCCAGTCCCTGAAGCTAACGCTAAAGAATTCGAAAATCACATGGACTCGAAGTTGAGCTGGTACGAAGAATCCCATCACCCAACGTCATCGAGGCGCTTACGCATGCTATGCTCCAAAGCCGATCATCGTCACCGCAACGCCGCAGATGAATCGCACTGCCGACTTGCTGGGCTACCTCAATTTCTTTTGGCACGCTCGACAACACTCGTGAATATGACAGAGACGTGGATGAGGTGGACATGACAACGAATGCTCATAGGAGCATGCATGCTCGAGCGAAAGCACTGGAAAGACCTCTGACAAAAGGCTCGAGAGCTCGAACTTGTGATGAGTCTTTCGGTTCCGAGAAGGCACTGGCGCTTCACCAGCGGGTCGATGATTTATGGGTCAACATACGAGGACCAGGCAGGTGTCAGTTTACACACGATTATATCTTAGCAGGAGCATGCTCGATGTCCTTCGTGGTAGGTGGATGGTGCCTATTGCAGTTTCACGAAACGCTGTCATAGAGCACCTCCGCGTTGTTGCTTACTAGTAATTCATAGATTGCGTTCATAGTTAAATAAATTAAAATGCCAGATGTATTTACCATTTTCTCTTCTCGTTGTATTCAAAATACGGGACTTTTGTTGTGGGGTTTTGCGAAAACCCAGAGAAACCTCGATTTGCCTGTCTGGCGACTCCTGCACCTGACTTTGAAGATTTGTTAGGCTTGGATTCCAGGCTTGCGAGACTTGCTTTGGATGCCAGATATGCCTAAATTCCCAGGCATTTGGCAGCTACAACAGGGAACTCCGGCACTGTGAAGCTTAAAGACTTTTGCTGGAAACAGCATCAACAAGCAACAAATGCAAAGACGATAATGGTTCAGATTGATATTGACGTCTATACCATAGTGGATCAGTCTGATCCAGCACCTCCTCCTTGACGTAGCTCATCGCTCGAAGTGCTCGCCGAACTTGCCGACACAGGCCCAAAGCTCTCTAATCTACCATTCGCAAGCACAATCGACTGATCCGCATCACGAACAGCCGCAGTTCGATGCGCAATGGTGATAACAGTACTGCCCTTTAACTCTTCCCTAAGCACTCTCTGAATCGCCCAAGCAGTGTCAACATCAATACTTGCCGTCGCCTCGTCCATGATGATAATACTGCTCCGTCTCAGAATAGCTCTCGCTAATCCAACGAGTTGACGCTGCCCTTGCGATAGATTCTTGCCACCCGTCTCGATCATTGTAGTCAATGTCCAGCCAAATCGATCTGCGACACGACTTATGACGTTGGCACATTCGGCGTCAGTGTGAGTATGGGTTGGGTCGAGGTTGTGCCGCAAAGTGCCTTCGAATAGGACTGGCTCTTGTGCTAGAAACGTAATTCGTGTTCGTAGTGCTTGTCGATCAACAGTGGCGAGATCCACGCCATCAATGAGAATTCGACCTTTCTCGATTGGTACCGTCGCAAGAAGAGCTGCTGCTAATGTGCTTTTGCCTGATCCAGTACGGCCTACAATAGCCGTATTTGTGCCACCTTTGAGCTCGAAAGAAATATCAGTCAGAGCTGGTTCGAGGTGAGGTGCGTATCTTATCGTGACGTTCTCGAACACAATGCTGCCGTCATAGGATGGCCACCATGCTGGAGGTGGAACAGGATTCGATGGTTCCTGTTCGAGGTCAAGCAACTCTACCACCCTTTCAACGGACACGAAATTGACCTGCAGCCTTCCGTAAGTACGGCAGAGTTGATGAGTAGTTGTTACGAACTTCTGTGCACTGACGAGAACAAAGGCTGTTAGACCTGCCGACAGATTCGTGTAGATTGCTATCGTGGTCAATGCGAAGGTCGAAATTGCACTCATAATTTCGAGCCTATAGCTCAACCATGACTGCACTGACCAGTAGAAGTGGTCCATGGCTTGAAACGTATCAACGACCTTGACAAGCTTGGCTTGGAATCGATCTTCAGCACGGAATGCTCTTACTGTTGTGAGTCCTTGAAGTAGAGCACCAAAATTGGTCATGAGAGGACTCAGAGACACAGTTTCGAGCCTACGCAAGCTCTGTGATGTTGGCAGGAACTGGAAGAAGATCCATACGAAGCTGCCTGTTACCACGACAGAGACTGCAAGGAATACTGGTGTAATGGTGGCGATGACTCCGATGCTGAAAACCCAAGTGATGGTATACCACAGAAACATATACAGATCTGCACCTATACCACCATCTAGCTGGGAGATATCCGAGGTCAGACGATTCATCAGCCGACCAACAGGAGTGATATCGTAATATCTGAATGTAGTGTTCGTGATTTTATGCATGACAGCTCTGAATAGATTTTTGCCAGAGAGGTACCGAGTGGTCAAGATAGCAGTTCTCGACAGAAGCAATGCGAGAGCTTGGGCGAGGGTAATACCCAAAAGTCCCAACAGCCAGGGCGAAACATTCTTTCGGGGATCCGGAAAGCGATCGAAGAGTCTGTCAAGTAACGATGGATTTGTGGTAGGTATGTCAGCATAGTCTCGGTACTCGCTTTGTCGAAAAAGCATGACAGTAGTGTCACCATATGCTTCTGAGAATTCTTTGAGATACCAGTTCTCACCAATCGTGGTAAGACGTACTAACGCAATTGCAAAGATGATAAGAAACCAAGCACTGATATTTCCAGCCTTGATATATTCCCAGTAGACACGTGCTCTGATATCGCCGTGCTGTCTGTGTTCTTCTTCCTCGAATTTGTCCGGGATAGCTTCTTGCAGCAGCTTTGTCTCGCCGTTGGTGGGCAGATTGTCGTTACCACCATTGCCATTGATCGAATGTCCGTTGACTAATGCCTCAGTGTGAGATTGAGTTGCGGTCAATTGTCCTTGCTTCAGAACCACAATCTGATCAGCGATCGGCTCGCAGAGATCAGTCCTATGCGTGACTAGGACCACAGTCCGACCCTTCATGAGATCACCTTGAAAGCACTCAGCGAGAATGTATTCCGAAGTCTGTTGATCCAGAGCGCTCAGAGGATCGTCGAGAAGCAGGATCGATGCATCACTATACACAGCTCGGGCAAGAGCGACCCTCATTTTCTGACCACCAGAAAGACCGATGCCGTTCTCACCGATCGGCGACAAGTCACCTTTCTCGAAAGAAGCTAAATCGTGTACAAGAGCACATACTTGCAGGGTCTTTCTGTACCTGTCGGAGTCGTAAGGAGCATTGAACAGAATGTTGTCTCGAATAGTCATACTCTGAAGCCAAGGAGATTGTGCACAATAAGCGATTGGAATTTTTGGTTTCGTGATCGTACCTTTTTGAATATCAAGCTCACCAAGAATGGAGAGTAGGAGCGCGGTCTTACCTGCTGCTACTTCGCCAGTAACCACTGATATTCCAGGTCTGAATGCAGCACTAATATCGTGGAGGACAGATTCTGTCAACCCCGGCCACGCATATGAAGCATTTGACAGTACAATTTCCTGCTCAGGTATATCATTAGCATCACTACCCGACTCGAGCTTGTTCGGTTCCTCCATGAAGACTTGTATACGTTTGAGCGCAACGTAAGCATTAGCAAGAGCTTGAATAAGGTCTGGTAGACTCTCCATGTTGTCCTCGACCATGCCAAAGATCTGGATTGCAGGAAAGACAATATCAACGCTTAGTTGTCGCTTGGCAAGAGAAGTGTAGGCCCAAAATGCGGCAACGATCACCGAGCCAGAGCTGATAACATTGTTCAACACCATCAGTTGCACCCAAATATACGATACAACGCGCATGTTCAGCTCGCCTTGTCGCGCTTTGAAGACATTCTTGAGCCAATGGTTTTGCCAGCCATACCAACGAAGATGTCGGATCGACTCAATGTACTGTGATGTCTGCTGTAAGCGCTTGTCAGTCGTGACACGGCGTGCTTTTTCCAGGCGTATATCCACCAGTGTTAGAAAATAGTTTATAATTTGAGCAACGACAATTACAGCAATGCCAACGAAAGCTGGCCAGCCGAGCAGTCGCCATATCAGGAACAGTGAAATAAGCAGACCCAATGGCTTCTCAATCAGGTCTTGAAATTCCCAGAATCTCTGCGCCACCTCGTACGAGTCTGCTCGCATCAAGTTCAAGATCTTTCCAAATGCGGCTGGTCCTTGTTTCTTGTCGTCTGTCTTCTTCGTGCCTATCCTGAAGTTCACCCAAACTTGATTTAATTGTTTCAGTGTTCGTCGAAACAAATTCGGCTTTGCTGCATCTTTCCTGGCAAGCAGTGGCGTAGCTTCATCGGCACTATTTGTCGTGTTGACTCGTGCAAGCTCACTTTCATCATTACTCTCCTTCTCGGAGTCTTTCGGCTGCGCAACCACCTTCCGATGTAAGGTCTTCTCGTAAAGCATTGTGATTAACTCGCCTCTCGATCTTTCGTAAGCACGTCTTTCATACCATAAGCTGAAAACCTCACTTTGTGCATTCAGCACTCGGACCAGCAAGATCAGTAAAGCATATATCAGAGCCGGTCTCTTCTGCTGCGACAGATCCTGCATGGCTTTGAGCAATTGCTGGAGCAGGATCGGATCCGAGTAATTAGTGATTAATTCAAGAATTTCAAGTCCCACCATGATTACAAGGTCAGCCCAGTTTGCGACCAATAGTCTTCGCAGTACAGAACCTTTGAGCTGTCGAAAAGCATCATGCAAAAACGTATGCTGGAACTCGTAAGGCAATTGCCAAATATCATCTTCATTGAGTTGTCTTTGCTTGCCCAGTGCCAACAGAGGAGCAGTCCACGAGACTGTCATCCATTGCCAGAATGTGAGATTGTCTTCGGGCGATCGTAGCTTGTCCGTAGGCTCTGTGAAGGGCTTGCTAATTCCATGATGAGAGCGACCTGGCTCTCGCATCGGCATATTGACTGTGATCACTGACCCAAGAAGAGTCGTACCGACCGTAGCGAAGGCTAAGTACTGGCTGGCATGAAAGTCGACTTGCCATATTCGCAGGAGCAAGATGACGTCTGACACGAACAAGGACACAAGCAGGACCAGACTGAAGAACGAAAATATCCTTGGCCTGACGAGAATTAGATGCAGCGCAAGCACTGTCCAAACCACACCGGGAGCTATAACCCATATTCTGTATATTGGTGTCAGCAAGAGACACAACTGGAGGCATAATCCCAGCACTGCCAACAAGCACAAGAATATCGGTTGGAAAGGTGTTGACTCCTTGGCTTCTGACGACTTATACCCTGAAGCATCCGGCTCTTCTATGAAAGTCTTCGACCATGATGGTCGCCGGAAGACCTTGGCGAGCATTGTTGCGGTGAGATAGATAGATTAGTTACGTTCTCGAGTCCTAAGTTGTGTCCATCATCGAGTACTTCTCACAGGCTGGCAAAGATGCCTGACGCCTGTTCGAGTTTTCAGAGTGCTACAGAAGCACATGCATACAGAGTTTGCTGGAAGGCAACCAGAGTCATGTTGCACTATCAGACTAAGAAAAATGGTCACTTTCTCGGGTCGTCTCCAGATGCACTTTTTAGTGGCGGCGCAGGGTGCAGCAAGTGGAACGGAATGAGTCGAGAGTATGACGATATTGTTTGTCACATTCTTTCACCTTTGACCTGTGCTCTTCGACATTCGAGGAGGTAATGCTACCGCTAGATGCACGTCTGCGACAACCACATTCAAAGAACAATGTATGCTGAGGTTTGACAACGTATCACCTCCTACGTTCCCAATCCGCCTCGACGGGGCCAACTCCAGGTGGAGAGGAGCATAACTCCGCCTGAAGCCTTCCCTAGAATCAATGACGTCGACGCGTTGCAACGCGTATTGCTCGCGTTTGCAGCATGGAAGGAAGGAACGTTTGACTTACCTTCTCACCTTGCTATCAGATATCTTGACTTGAAGGAACATTCAAAGGGCAGCGCAATGGCGCCAAAGAGAAACGCACCAGAAGAGCCATCAGAATTCGAAAAGCAGCGTTTGGAGAATATCGCAGCTCGTGATAAATTGCTCGCTGAGCTTGAAGTGAAGAAAAATGCTGCGAAAGTCAGTGCACTCACAAAGCCTGTGAAACGTGCAGCGCCTTCGAAGAAATCTACGCCTGCGAAGAGGATCAAAAAGGAAGAGATTGCTCCCCGAAGGATATCCTCGCGACTTGCAGGAATCCAAGCAGACAGTGAGGTTGCGCGAGAGAAGGAGGAGAAGCTCTATGAGGAGATCAAAGAGCGCGAAATTGAGCGACGAAAGCGCAGGACAGATGACCTGAATCTTAGCGATATAACAACGAATGGCGTTGTGAACGGCCTCTTCGGCTCAGATGCTGTGCTTCGTCCTGTCGCAAGACCGCACGAGAGGACTTTTGGCGACGAGGAGATTAGGGAGACTACAGACAAGGACTTGAAGTCATTGCGCGAGAAGATGAGTGCGCTGGAAATATGGGATGCTTGGGAGCCAACGCGCATTAAGATCACGCCTGAAAGAATATATTCTGCATCGTTCCATCCTACCGAGGACAAGCCCATTGTGTTCATGGGTGATAAATTAGGTCATCTGGGCATTGTTGACGGATCTCAGAAACCGGAGGCTTCCGGCGTGAAGCAGGAAGATGCGGACGAGGACGATGAAGACGATTACTCAGACCCAGTCATCACTACGATCAAACCTCATACTCGTACGATTTCTTCTATGCATACGCATCCTTCGAATCCGGGCACCTTGTTCACTGGCTCATATGACTCGTCTATAAGAACTATAGACCTTCAGAAACAGATAGCTGTAGAGATATATGGGCCAAAAGACAAAATGGAAGACTCTCCAGTGTCAGGCATCGACATGTCCGCAACAGATCCAAACACTGTCTACTTCACGACTTTACACGGCTCCTTTGGCGTGCACGACTATAGAGCGCCGTCCTCGGAAACCACACTTTACGAGCTCTCCGACAAAAAGATAGGAGGATTCACTCTCAACCCCATCGCGCCACACTACCTTGCCACAGCGTCCCTAGACCGCACAATGAAACTATGGGATCTACGCAAAATCAACAAGAAGCTCCCAACCCTAGTAGGCGAGCACGAGTCCCGTCTCAGTGTCTCGCACGCAGCGTTCAACACAGCAGGCCAAGTCGCAACCTCATCCTACGACGACACCATCAAAATCCACTCCTTCGGCGTCGGTCCAACACTCTCAACAGCATCTTCGCGTAAGCTCAAACTCAAAACACCAGTAGAAAAGCTAGAAAGCATGCAGACTTGGAAGGCGGGCCATACTTTACCTGCTGAAGTGATGGATCCAGAAGTCACGATATCACATAATAATCAGACGGGAAGATGGGTGACGATTTTGAGACCCCAATGGCAGAGACACCCGCAGGACGGGATACAGAAATTCGTAATTGGTAATATGAATAGATTCGTCGATGTGTATTCTGCTACAGGTGAGCAGTTGGCGCAACTTGGAGGAGATGGGATTACTGCTGTGCCGGCTGTGGCGGTATTCCATCCCACGAAGGATTATATCGCTGCAGGTACAGCAAGTGGGAAGTTGTGTTTGTGGATGTAATTTGAAATGAAAGTGAGCTTGGATTCATTCTAATTCAAAGAACAATTCCAGTTTCCGGAGCAGATCTCGTATCTGGACTCGTATCTGGACTTCGTTAGTCGCAATTGTTTGCTACTCCTAGGTAATTGATGCTCATGCCTCAGGTCGACGGTATGCCTTTCGGTATACCTCGCTGCAAGGATCACCTTCGTGACCAGCAACAGTCCAATCTCCCATTCCATATTTGTCAGGTGCTTTCCTGCAACCACGGCCGCCGCCACCTACAATGAGATTGCCGGGACGGTAGTTTGGATCGGCTTGCATGCGCTTGATCACCGAGTGATGAACAAGGGCACCTGATGGCATATCTCGCGTTTCACCCCTGGGTAACGGCCTGCAGCTTGTTAGTCTCACACATCAGACCAGAACCAGATACTTACCAACGGATTGCTTTCCATGAGCCATCAGGCTGTAAGTCCATGCGTTGGAAAGGCAGATATTCCATCGTCTTCCACATCGTGACTGTACTCCTGGAAGCGCCTTTCCCGTGTTCCAGACTGTCATGACCAACACCATGCGCATAGCTGTCCTCCAATGCATCCATGAAGCGCTGCTTCGTCGTATCACATGGCACTCTTTGTCCTGAGTCGTCAACGCCGTCAGGATGACATCTTTTCGCGGCGACCTTCCTATGTGAGGTTAGCTTTAATGATCATAGCAATGGTTTCCACATACACAGGATCGAATCTCAAGCCAGCCTTTTCGGCTTCTGCCACCATCCAC
Source organism: Pasadenomyces melaninifex (assembly GCA_022813495.1). NCBI lineage: Eukaryota > Fungi > Ascomycota > Dothideomycetes > Pasadenomyces > Pasadenomyces melaninifex. Next base: position 12,457 of record JAKLMI010000114.1, read on the forward strand.
AGCAACGGCAGATGGCTCAACATCCAATTTTCACCATCTTCTCGACCCCAACCACCACCGATGTCGCCATGACCACCAGAGAACCAAACCTCCTCGATGTCCTGTCTTTTGTCCAGCGAAGTAAAAGCTCGTCGCCTGTGGTTCTTGACGAATGCGTGAGGGCTCAATGGATCTGCCTCATCAGTTGGCTGATCCGGGGCATTGGAATCCTCAGCATTAGTTGGCGCAGCAGTGCTTGCATCGGCTGTCTGTTTCTGAGCACCTTTCGAAAGACCAAGCCAGTTGGTCTTTTTGGATTCAGCTGCAACAGGCTGGCTGGAAGAGTCACCCACAGCTTGTGACTCTTCTGCTTCTGCCTTGAGGGTCTCGGCTTCTTCGGTTTGCACCTTCTTTTGCTTCTCAGCTGCAGTCAGACCTTCAGCATCTCCTGTATGCAAATCTGAGTTGTAGCGATGAATCATGGGGTTTCGTTTGTCTTCTGCTTGTGGTTGACCACCACTGACTAGATCCTGCCGGAATTTGGCACGACGCTCATCGATCGAAACAGCATGTCGAATGACCTTGGCAGAGGTCCTTGCTGTATATGGGAATTTGCTTCGTTTCATCCAGGCCTTCTCAAATGTTGGTACCTAGATATTGTCAGACTTGTGCTCCTCGAAACTCTGTGCAACTTACCGAATTAACTGTGTCAAACAGTCCTACGAACCGGATCCTGCGGACTGGCCTGCTGAAAGTCTCTCGAAAGCCTCGCATGAAATTGTACGTGTCTTCTTCCTCCTTCTTGGCTTGCGGGGATCCGTCATTCATTCTTGAAGCCCATCTAGCGTACGTCTTCTAAGCAAATCTCATGAGCTCTTCGTTTCCAGCACTAAGCAGACCGATGTGATCCACCATTTCTGCTAGGAAACGAGCAGTGTATGCTCCACGACTGAAGCCAAAGAAGAACAGATTGTCTTCGACAGAGTAGTATCGCATCAAGAACTTGTAGCCACCCATGATGTGGTCAGCGAACGAAGACCCTATAGCTTGGTCTTTTGTCTTGACAAGCCAGTGCTTCAGTCTGTCAGTTCCACTGGTGGTCTGCATCGAGGTCGAGGTAACATAGGTGCCGATGCCAGGCTGATAGTAGGTGAAGGTATTCGGATCGGTACGGTCTACCATTCTGTAGAGTTTGAGGATGTTCGAATCTGCATCTGTGCCACCAAACTTGTTGCCTGTTCCCTGTCTCCAGATTAGGAAGATTCACACAATACCAACTGGTACTCACATCGAAGCAGAGAACGAATGTTTTCCTTTCACGGGTAGAGGTGACGGGCTGCTTGCCTTTGTCAGCCATTTTCGACGAGTGCAATGAAGTGAAGTAGAAGTAATGATAGAAAGTAAGGATAAGATGGCAGAACAATACTCAGTTAGAGTGCTACACCATAGTAACGTCGAGTCAAAGATTCCATTGCTCCCTCATGCCTGACTCTAAGTTAGTTGCTGATGTTGAAATTAGCAGGCACGCCCTAATTCCGAACTCAAAAGATGGCAGGTGTCACCAAGACGATAGACATCTGACCTCTATTTCGATCGCTAAATTATATTATAGAATTGCTTACAAACTCGATTCATCCAAATTTTTGGTATACTCGTGCAACCTCTTCAATGCTAGCCCCGATCCTTCCATCGCTCGACGAAAGATATGTCTATTACTGCATATTTTTCGGCAGCAAGATTCTCCTTCCTCCCTTTGGCCCTGCTCCTTGCACCTGGTTCCTGGTGGCATTGGCTCTGGCTTGATCCGAAGCCTGCTGTGAACGTGCGCTTCCATCAGGATTCGTGTTCACAAAAGTAGTGGCGATTTTGTTCGTTCCTGACCCTGAACCGGTAGAGTCACGTCTGTGATTTGCATGAGGTTGGAGACTGCTAGGTCGGTAGACGTGCTGACCTGGAGGCAGTGGCTGTGGTTGAGGAGGGTTCTTAAATCGATCAGAGTCAGGAGTTTGTGCTGGTGTGAATGTAATAGTGCCTGGCTCTCTCTTTGGCCCACCGAGCCGGCGCGGCGGTGCTGACATATGTTGTGGAGGTGCTCTAGGTGGAGGTATAGGGGAGGGCAAGGTAAATGCTTGAGAAGTTGCTGGTGCAATGGTCATGTTGCCGTCACGTAGCCTGAAGGGTGGTGGAGGTCCGTTCGGACCGGTAGGCATTATCTGACCCTCTCCTTGACCGAGATGGTGGTTCGGAAAGCTGGACACCTCCGTGGGTGTGGCTGGCACGATATCATGTCCACTGCCACTGCCTGTGATTAATTCGGCGCAGTCAGCCAATCTGGACAAGGCAAATTGAGGGTTTCCTGCTGGGCGTGGGACAGGATAGGCGTTTTCTCTTTGTAACGCATCCCTTGAAACCTCGACCAAGCTTTCCAGTCTGGCTTGTTTCTCTTGGTTCTCCTGATGTCTCATATTTCCCTCAATAATCGCCTCCTGCACAGGACCCACAATGTCCTTATCGATGACTTCGCGTTGAGCTTGTTCGTCGTATTCCGTCAAATTCGCTTTGAAAGGCTTCTCGTCTTGAATGTGTTGTGAGAAATAGCCTCTGGGCCTTGCGTCTGGCTCGGGCATCTCGTGATATCGTGGGAAATATGGCTCGATCTCAGACCCATTGTTTGTGCCTGTTTCGTCCTTGGCAGCTCGATGCGCCTTGTCAAATAGTACTAGATCACCCTGAGCACCCCTGATATGCTCCTTTTGTGACTCAGCCACTCTTGTCTGGTGTTGTTGTATGATGACCTCGGATTCACCTTCTAGCTCTCGACTAGCTGATGCTATTTGTTGCTCATACTCGGCTCTGATAAGAGTCTGTATCTGTTCCTGTCGGTTGGCCAGCTCAGTTGTGACTTCGGTATACTCAAGCACACTCGAATGTGCTGTTGGCTTTCTTTGCAGCTCAATCAATTGGTGCTGCGTTGTATGTGCCAATACTGTCGTCTGCTGTGCGGCTATAGAGTTGAAAAGTCGCTTAACCTTCGCTTGCCGGTCGCGAATCTTCTGTAATGTCCCCTTGTCCGAAGGTTCCGTGTTAGGCTTCTGAGAGGGTTCTGGAGTGTCATTATCTCGGCCAGCTGCACCGCCATTTCTCCGTCCTTTGTGGGATTTTCCACCCTTCCTACTGGCTTGTTGAGTGACTTTCTGCTGCACAGGTTGGTCACCTTTAGGAGACGTTTCCTCTGCACTATTAGACGTCACAACAGGCGCAAGATTGTGAACAGTTCTGGTACGAATTGGGAGTGGGTTTTCAAGAGGCCATATTCTTTGAAGTTTGGCATCATCAGGACTGAGCTTCTTGAGACGGTTCTGGTCTTTCGGTAGCCTGTGGAGATAATAATAGCGTACATCATAATCGTACTTCCACTGATGTGGCGCACGACCTTTTGTTTTTGCGAAAAATGCTTCGCCAATATCGCGTTCGATATCTGGATCATCTTGTGGGTTCTTGAAGTCTATTATAGGATCGTTAGGAGCATGTTCAGGCCGTGGTCGCTTGGAAACTGGTGTTTTCTTCGGTGGTGGTGAGAAGATAGCACGTGATTGATCGGCCACTGCCTCAGATATTTCAACCTTGCGTCGCTTTGATTGACGAGCTTCAGCGGGGTCGCCGACAGTGCTGCTGCTACTGATGCTGTTTCTGGAATCGCAGTAGCGTTTCGTTTCCTTCCTTTGACGAGTCGAGCGCCTATTAACAGGACTACCTGACCTGGTTGCGCCTGTCTTGGCTGATTCATCAATATCATTAACATTGCGCAGTCCACTTGGTGTAGGACCGATGGTCGAAGGTAACGATGACAAGGCTGATGAGCCAGTGCTGGAAGCAGCTATCTCTGGCACAACCCCATCCACAGCAGCAGATCTTGGCGTTGATGGTGCGTCGAGCAATTCAGAGGCCGATGATGTGGTAGTTGATGATGGCGTATTTCTATGTCGTTTGCCCATATTGATATAGCGTCGATGAGCTCTTCTTTGTTTCCTGTCTATACGTCTACAAGCAATGATTAGCTTATTCAAGCTGACTAACATATATGTATCCTGCGAGACTTGTGACAACGGACAAACAGTAGTCACGCAACAAAGAGATCTTTAGTGTCACTTACATTCTGGAGAGCTTATCTGACAGTGTACGAGCTCCTAAGTTGATTCTATACTGGGAAGTGGTTTTCCGAAGCTGTAACGTCCGACTAACAGAGGTGGAAGGAAGTCGAGCTGTTGTATATCTTCCATCTTGAGACAAGAGTCGATCAGCGAGGACCTGGTAGATGCGCAGGTCCTCAGACTTCTTCGAGCTCGAACCTTTCTCACCTTTGGTTCTGAAGTGATTTTTGAGCACCTGTCCGTAAGACAGGGACCTGCTGAAATCCATGGCCTTGATGCGTGAATGAACACCTCACAAAGCATCAATGGCCCGGGAACATCAACATACACGAAGGCCACGGGGTCTCAAGCAAGTAAGTGATGTTAAGCTTGCATTCAATCAAGCTGACATGAAAGTTCCTGCTGTCCCAGACAGCATAGTCGAGTAGCCAAGAACTATTGGAACTTTCTGTCCAATCGGAATCTCCACAGCGACTCTAGCGGCAATCCTATGCGCCACCTATATATTCAGACCGGCACAGCTCACAGAAAGAGTCATGCTACGATACAAGCCAACTATAGTATTGTCTAATTGACAAACACTTTTCTCTAACACACTTGGCATCTCTAGCCCTCTTGTCGGTCAGGTAATGCACGTTAGTACTGTTTCACACGACTGACGTTTTCTGTTTTCGGGAGGTGGATCGGGTAAGCATTTAATTGACTTATTGAAGAAACGGCTATACTTAATGTCTAAGCAGGCACTTAGACTTCCAATAGTGCCATTCAACTGATCAGCTTAACAACCTCTGGCAGAACTTGCTCAGCTGCCAGACTAGCTCGTACGGCACTTGTGCCATTGCTGAGGTTCTCGTGATTAGGGAAAAATTCCAACTCCTTGCGCACTCCTCCCATGTTGAGCACTCCAATGGGCATACCCTGATCGGAAGCTTTCTTCACGATTCTCCAGGCAGAGTATGTCGCCAAACTACTTCCAATAACCAGAAGCCTAGCTGCCTCGTCAACAGCAGCTTCAGCACTTTGTTTGACTTCTAGCGGTATGCTCTCGCCGAACATGATCACGTTGGGCTTCAGTATGCCTGAGTCAGATTTCTCCGACCAACCACCGTCCACATCAACCTCAACCCTACCTTTCGAGCCGTCCTTCAGTATCGGCGGTCTGCGCAAGCACTCAGGACATGCTGGATACCTGAAAGTATAGTATGGTGCTCCCGGGACATCTGCGTCACCATCTGGATTTGTTCTGTATCCCTTCTTCCTTCGTTCCTCAGGATCTTCTGTATCTAGCGCTCCGGACTTGAGCAGCTCCTGCAGAAAGTAGTCCCATTGAGGATTGAGCCTCGACAGCCACTTCTGGAACTCATCTCGCGGCATGAGCCTTTTACAGCTCAAGCATACCAAGCTGCGCAGGAAGCCGTGTAGCTCAATGATCGGTAGTCGAGGATGTGCTTTGCCATGAAAAGAGTCCACATTCTGCGTAATGACTGAGCTCAGAACTCCTCTGTCGCCCAAAGCTTTGACTGCATAGTGTGCAGGATTTGGCCGTGACTTGTGCAAGCTAGTCCAGCCCAAGAAAGACCTCGCCCAATATCTCTTCCTAGCTTCGTGAGATGCGACAAATTCGTGGAAATAGATTGGTCTGTAGGTCTTGTTCCTGGTATAGGTTCCATTTGCACCACGATAATCTGCTAGACCCGATGCTACCGATATGCCTGCTCCAGTGAGCAACACAGTCTTGTCCTTGCCGCCAACACTGCCATTCTTGCGCTCAGCTGTCAGAAACTCGGCTATTGCTGTCGCCGCACCTTGCAACGTCGCAGCAGATTTGGGTACGATCAACGGAGGAGGAAGCGGCCCGGTAAACGGGATTCGCATAAGCGGTTTGGACATGCAGAAGACATGGCATGCGTATGCACGAGATCCCGAAACAATGTTAGTCGTAACCCAGCAAAACTTGCTCGTACTTCACGAAATAGCTGCATCGTCATCGATCTGCCCAATCTCGAGGCTTAGAAGCTTGATCCTAGGTGCACCAATAGGGGAGCTGTGCCTGTATTCGAGCTTTGTATTAGCTCAAATTTCAACGGTCCAGGCAGGAAAGAAGCAAATGCAAAGCTCACATTGTGGAAACGCGTATCTCGAAGAATCGTAGAGGTTAGTGACAGCGAGTTGAGTATTGCTCGAGCCTCGTTGACGACCTCTCGAGTGGCATGTTACCTTGAGATGCTGTCACGAAATAGATGTCTCGGTAAAGTGTGGCTCAATCACCATGCATATGCCCATGTGGACAGATCTGTAAATGCCTGTAGCCTGCCTTTGGTCAGTGCTTCACGTTTGGTTCACCACTACCACGGTTCTGCACTACAGAGGAATATAAAGAAGCCAAGTCCATTGCATACTCGAACTTCTCCAAGCAGTCCTTCGCTCCTTCCACGACCACGAGGTGAACATTCCCTACCACGCATCATGGCTACCATGATCCAATCACGAAGTCATGCTGGTCATTCGCATCACCACCACGATAATACATATCTTACTTCAGCCAACAAGAACGACGCAGGCGTCAAGATCACACGAATTGGCTTGTTTGTGAATTTGGCTATGGCAATTGGCAAAGGCATAGGCGGCTGGGTCTTTCATTCGCAAGCTTTGATAGCAGACGCTTTTCACTCCTTGACAGACCTTGTATCAGATTTCATGACTCTGGCGACGATATCATGGTCGCTAAAGCCCCCCAGCGAACGCTTTCCTTATGGTTATGGCAAGATAGAGAGTTTGGGCGCACTCGGAGTCAGTGGTATACTTCTTTTCGGTGGCATTGGCATGGCAATGAACAGTCTAGATGTGCTGTACCTGCAATTTCTAGTAGATCATTCAGCGCTTGCTCATGGTGAGCATGCACATGGTTTGTTTGGCTTCGGTCACAGTCATAGTCACGGTACGGACCTTCCAAACCTAAATGCAGCGTGGCTAGCTGCTGGATCTATTGCTGTTAAGGAGTGGTTGTACAGAGCAAGTAAGTACCATATACTGTTGTTGTTCGACCAAAGCTAACATTTGCATAGCTATGAAGATCGCCCGCGAGCGCAAGTCTTCCGTACTGGCATCGAACGCAGTACACCATCGAATCGACTCTCTTACCAGTATTGTTGCACTACTGACGATTGGCGGAGCACATGTGGTGAACAATGCATCTTGGCTAGATCCTGTTGGAGGCTTGATAATTTCTGGAATGGTCATCAGAGCAGGATGGGGTAACACAATGTCGTCCTTATACGAATTGGGCGATGTAACAATTGACAACGATGTTAAACAGGCTGTAAAACGGTCGACTCAAAAGGCTCTCACAGGAGACGCCGCAAAAGGTTTACAAGGAGTTCCAAAAGGCAGCGACGTGGAAATCAAGGACATTCAAGGCACCAAGTCTGGTCAGAATTATCTAATGGACATCGATCTCGCAGTACCGGAGACCTTTACCATTGCAGACACAACGCCGATCGAGCAGGCTGTCCGCGAAAGAGCTGGTGCTAAGGTCAGAGGCGTCCGTAAGGTCAGGATCAGGTTCACGGCTATGGAAAACAGCCAGGACTTTGCTGGCGAGTTCATTCCAGGAGATGTCAGTCCTCGAAGTAGCCCAGAGCCTGACGAAGAGCACGAACATGGTCATCACGATCATCAGCACACCAACGGGAACGCACAGAAGAAGAACAGCTGAGACTGATCGACATGAGTGACTTCAAAACACCAAAACAGAAGTACAACCGGTGCAAGCCGTTGAGAAAGTTCTTTCAAGGCCGGAGGGGTTTTCCTCTTGCGAAATTCAGGCTGATCTCATCATGTGGAGTCCATCTGTACCTTCTCCACTTCTCCCCTGCACCCTCAATACGTAACATTCACGACACTTGAGGTCGGCAGCGTCGAACAATAGTCGTCTCAACAGCAAAGTGCATCTTTCGACGCATTTATGTTGATGCTGAAGGACAGAGATTCATTCTCGATATCGCTTACAACCCAGCTAGAAGAAGGCGAACATGTCAAGTCCAGTTTATTTAGGTTTCGACCTATCAACACAGCAGCTCAAGGGGCTCGCAGTATCGTCAGACCTCAAGTCTGTTGGTCAAGCTACCTTTGACTTCGATAAGGATGCTAAGGGCTTCAAAGTCAACAAAGGTGTACTTACTAATGAGGCGGAAAAGGAAGTTTTTGCGCCCGTTGCAATGTGGTTGCAGGCTCTTGACGCGGTACTGGCACGTCTGAAAGAGGGCGGACTGGATCTCAGCAGGATTCGAGGCATAAGTGGAGCCGGTATGCAGCATGGTAGTGTATTTTGGAATGCTAATGCAGAACCGCTTCTGTCGTCCTTAGACGCGTCAAAGACACTAGAAACACAATTAGATGGCGCCTTCGCTCATCCTTTCAGTCCCAACTGGCAGGACGCCAGCACACAGAATGAATGTGATGAGTTTGATCGTGTGCTTGGCACACCAGCAGATCTGGCAAAAGCGACAGGTAGCAAAGCACATCACCGATTTACTGGACCACAAATACTCAGGTTTCAAAGGAAATACACCGACAAATACCAGAAAACAGTTCGCATCACTTTAGTCTCATCCTGGCTCGCAACTATTTTCCTTGGTAGATTCGCGCCATTTGATATCTCAGATGTCTGCGGCATGAATCTATGGGATATCAACGCAGGTACCTGGAATGAGAAAGCTGTCGCTCTTGCATCAGGCACGTTCGGAGTCACAGCTCTCAAGTCGAAGCTAGGCGGCCCTGTCCCAGAAGATGGCGGTGCTCACCTAGGCAAAATCTCCTCCTACTTCGTACAACGCTTCGGCTTTTCTCCTGATTGTGAGATCATAGCCTCAACAGGCGACAACCCATCCACCATCCTAGCTCTCCCACTCCAACCAAACGACGCAATCGTCTCCCTCGGCACATCCTCCACCTTCCTCATGTCCACACCAGAATACCTACCAGACCCAGCAACCCATTTCTTCAACCATCCAACCACAGCCGGCCTCTACATGTTCATGCTCTGCTACAAAAACGGCGGCCTAGCACGCGAGCAGGTCCGTGACCTGATCAATGAAGCTATTCGACCACAAGACGTCAACTCTACCTCATGGGACGACTTTGACAAGTACCTCCTCGAGACTCCACCACTAGCGCAGAAAGACGATACCCAAGAAATGCAACTGGGTATATACTTCCCTCGCCCGGAGATCGTACCAAATCTCCCCGCAGGACAATGGCATTACCAGTATGAACCAGCAAAGGACATCCTCACGCAAACTGCAAAGACACCGCATTATCCCTACGAAGATGCGCGGATCATCGTTGAGTCGCAGTTCCTTTCCATGCGTCTTAGAGCTAAGGATCTAGTGCGGTCGCCAGGAAATAATCTACCGCCTCAGCCGCGACGGATCTATCTTGTTGGTGGTGGGAGTCGAAATCGCGCTATTGCAAAGGTTGCTGGTGAAGTTCTGGGTGGTAGTGAGGGTGTCTACAAACTTGATTTGGGTGAGAATGCGTGTGCGCTGGGCGCGGCGTATAAAGCTGTTTGGGCTTGTGAGAGGAAAGAGGGAGAAAGTTTTGAGCAACTTATTGGTACGAGGTGGGATGAGAAGGATTTCGTTGAGAGGGTCGCTGATGGGTATAATGAAAAGACGTATGAGAAGTATGGCAAGGCTTTGAAAGGGTTCGAGGCTATGGAAAAGGAATTGCTGGCGAAGCATTTGACATAGTAGGCCTGCAAAATAGGTACTCATTTGAATATCGAAAAGCTATGTTGTCAAAATATGACCCTGCTTGCTGCTCATGTATAACTGACTGTGCACTTTGAGGTTCAAGGTTTTTGGTTGCCAAAATATCAAGTGGTGCAGCCTGTTGATATATCTGAAGTCTGAGATCATCCTCAGCGATCTATACATCGTAGATTCGTTTTTCCCTTCTTGCAAGCCGAAAGGTGAACATGCAGCTTAATTTTAGTCCAGAGTCCGACCACAAGTCAAGCAATCCACTTTGATTTCCCAAGTCTTGTTCGTCTTTTTCTCCTTGACCACTGCCTTTAGAGGCGCGTCGTCTTCGTCCGCGACAATCGACACTGTCAATTTCGTTTTCCAAGATTGCTTCTTGGGTCTTCCTTTTCCAGACTTCGTTGCTGGTGACGCAGTGTTCGTATCGCTTGACTTGAATTTGGACTTGGGACTAATAATCTCACCGACTTCCTCTACCTTGTTCTGAACCTTTTTACCTATATTCTTGAGCGTGGATTTATCAGGTGGTAGGTGAGATGCTGCGTACTCGTCCATCTTATCGGAGCTATAGTACTCCCATATTCGTGATCCGATGTCTTCCACCAGACAGTCCTCGTGATTCCACGCTTTACAACTAGTAGTATGGTGAAACATATTCGTATCTGGATTGTACGGTTTCGAGCACTTGCAGAATTTCCGCAATGGTGTTAATGCTGTAGGCGATGTATTGGTTTTGTCGTATTTGCTTTTGTCGAATATTTGCCGCCAGAACCGAAGTGGAGGGCGAGCGACTTTATCATCGTCGTGTTCATCCCAGTGACGGACTTCATCACCCTTGCTCGAGATGCTAGTAGCATCTATGATCTCAAAGAAATCGCTCTTTATCAGCTCTCCCTTTGCGTAGTAGTCTCCTCCCCAGTTTGCCGCCTTCTGTTGTTTAGGAGGGATCTCTTCAGGCCAATATAGGTATGCGATTAGAACGTAGACCTTATCCGCTGATTCTGCTCGCGATTCTATGATCTCTCCAACGAAGGTGTTGCGCCTGTCCCACTTCAGGAAAGCAGCTTCTCCCTCTTCTTCATCGGGTGGGTCTGGAGGTGAAGTATTGTTCAGAATATATACGATGTCACCTCTGCCAAATGTCGAATCACCAACTATCGGCAGAAGTTAGATCTGCTAGATTCCGCAAAATTGTACTAGACTTACGCTTTACATTCTTATATGACTTTATATTCTGCCATGTTGTGCCGGATTTTGTCACGATGTCGAACTTGCGGACGACACCCTCTGCAATTTTAGCTTCGCAATGATAAGCTTCGTTATTCCCTTTTGGAGGACATTGTATCTCGAACGGTATGTCGTCCGCAAAAGCCGCATCAGACTGCTTTTGCTTCTTGTTCGCCGAATTGCTTTTTGGATGATCGTAGATAGCTGCTTTTCGTTTGGAAGGTGTTCCAGCTGCGCCAACCATGTCTCAGATCGTACCAAGTTAAATTCGGACCCGGCTCGTTTTCTTGCAGCTATTCCAACACTGACGTCGAGTCCGTGCGCTGGATGGTGTCTTGGATTATGTGGGACGATATGAAAAGCTCAAAGCTCAGAGGAGCATAGGTCAGGCAGAAAGCGTGTGACATACATACGACTAGAGTGAAAGACGCGGCTAGCCTTTGCAGATCTATCTAGCACAGTGAAGGAATGACCGAGCATTGCACGGCAGGCACGCGTCTAGCTCATAGAAACTTTCGGCAGGCACGCGTGTCACCAACGTGGAAAGCGCGCTCGACCAATTCAATGCTCCACTCACCAGTATCAATTACTACTACTAGTAGTGGTTCGCTGATCCAAGGTTGAACAAGATCCATATTGCTGACAGGCATTGAGTTGAGCTGTGCTCAGAACAATGGAGAAAATCTGAGCTGGAGCGGAAGTGATGTGTATTCATTGCTCTACTATGGGTATCTATTCACTTACACGTCAGATCTCTCCTACTGTCCGAGCTCATTTGTCCTTCTTACGATGAAACAGATCCTTTATCTTATCCTTCACACTCTCTTGAGGCACCTTCTTGTCAAAACCATACAGCGAAACCGTCTTCGACGAAGGTTCTCCTTTCTGGTGGGCATTGTGGATCTCGTTTCCAGCACCACCACGACCATAGTGGTAATTGTCGTGTTTCCCGGTATGTACTTCCCGAGTCGCGGTTTCTGGAACGATGTCGTCGTCACCTACTTGCTGCTGCTCGAGACCATCTCTGTCAATGTTGCCTGCTCCACCTCGACCAGCTGAATAAGGTCCATCACCTTGATTCCCGACTGGGCCTTCTCGCGTGATCTCGCCGTCAGCATACGGCGTGTCGTCTGGTCTGATGTTCGCGGCACCTGTTGTCTGATCAGTCGATGACAGGATCCTTTGTTCGCAATCTTACCGCCTCGACCGTGAGAAATGTTTGTCGACATCTTCACACGCGTTTGTGAGTAACTCTAAACAGGTAGCACTTGCGCGGGAAATCAATAATTAGACACGGAGTGGTGTGACACGGAACTCAACCATCTATATGGGCATTTCAGAACGCACGAACTTATATTAGGCATCGCATGGGGGCAGCTTCAGATCTCTTTCCTAACATCTTCATTTATCAGACACAAGTTAAATTCAAGTTGTTACGGCAGAGCCACCCGCATTGGACCCGCACCATTTGCGATAAGAACGAGCACGGTGATACGTCATCGGCACAACAGCCAAGCTCTTTATCGCGCCGACCCATTAGTGAAAGACGTAGAACCCGATGTGCTTATGCGATTCTATTGCTCGCATTCAATGACCTTTCCAGCTGATGATGCCGCGACTACGATCGTAATGGAATACAGAATGGCAGAAGCAAGTGATAATCTGTCCGAGGATCAAAGTGGAAGAAGTAGACGTGTATAAACCTGCTTTATAGACACTCTCCAATGAACAATACTGTACCTTTGCACCTTCTCGAGGATACTGTAGCTCTAAGTAGCAGCCTTCTCGTGCTTCGGTGTATCCTTTGCACCACCACCAGTTGTCGGAAGACCCATGAAGATCTTGAAGGAGTCGTAAATCATCCATTGCAGACCAGTCAGGGTACCAATCATGACCTAGCAGATATGTTAGCCTATTTCGGCGCTTCTTGGCTGTTCCCAAACTCACAATTCGGACTGGCAGACCGTTCCAGAGACCACCAAATCCAATCTTGCCATAGATACGTGACATGGCAGCACCAAACCCTTCACCAGCTTGTCGATCTGCATTCAGCTTGCTGACCATGACATCGGCAGGGTGAGAAACAATCGCGCAGAGAATACCAGCAAGGTAACCGCTAGTGAAAGCAACTGCAGTTTGAGCACCCTTGCCATAGTCGTCCTTGGTGCCAGGCAGATAGCTGTACATTGCTGCAACGATGTTTTCAAAGGAAGCGAATTTCATCATGGTATACGGAATTTGTCGTCCCCAAAGAGGATACAATCCCTTGTATAGACTGCTTGTGTTAGCTGGTTCAGAACCGAGATATATATTAACTTACCCGCCCCAGCCTTCGCGAGCGGTTACGTAGCTAATACCGCTGAATGTGCTTCGGAATGTCGGTGGGATCGTGGTTTGCATTCGAACCTTCACTGCTTCGAATGGACATAGACCAACATCTGCAATTAGTTCTGCTGAAGCTGAGGCAGCCAGGAATAGAACAGTCTTGTACTTGGCAGCAGTCTCCTCACCAGCCATCTCCGCGTACAGGTGCTTGAAGTACTCATAGAAGCCATACTTGCCGGCACCCTGCACAGAGTAACCAATAAAAGTTGGACCCCAACCAGTAAAGACACCTCGGACACCTTCAGCTCGATAAATCTTGCTCCAACCATCCACGTTGCCCTTATACAAAGACGAGTCGACCTGCCTGCGGCACTTCACCAAATCGAGAGGTGTGACAAAAGTATGTGTTGTTCCCTGAACCTTGTGAGCAGAACCATCAAACACTGTGAGCAATACGTACACATGCTAGGATACCGCCAACAGTACAGGCTGCATAGTACTTGCCAGAATATAGCTCTATGGTGCCAGCCTTTGCTTGCGCTTTCTGGCTAACTTTATTGTATTCCTTTGCAGCTTCTGCGCTAAGCTCCTGCGCCTTGTCCTTGACGCTATCAGCAGCACTCCATGCTGAGAAGATCGGCCGTTTCTGCGGATGTGGAGTTGGCTTTGGTTCTGGCTTGTAGAACGGTGAGGTTGGCAGGAAAGACTGGCTGATCGCAGCCTGCGATGGAAAGAGTCCAACCATGACTAGCTGTCGCAATGTCCTTATCCCCGTCCAGCTCCGAGTCAGATGTGTTCCAGACCTGCACAGAGTAGCTGATCAGTTGTATAGTGGTGGCAGTTTGTGCGACCAGCGCTGCTAATGAGGTGTTGCACTCGCAGCCACAAAGACTTCGAGCAATAAGGATAAATTCGAGGTGTTCGGTCACTCTCAATGAGGTGGTGGAATCCCAACTTACATGGAGGCAGGTACTAGCCGTGATAGCTTCTTTCCGTGAGGAGCTGCCAACGACGTCATTTGCAGGTGCGACCGAGCTTAACCTCAAAAACGTTTTTGGAGCCCAACCAAACCACAAATTCCATAGGCGCATCTCGTTGATCAGCATGCTTGCGCCAAAAAGCCTATACCTCTCTACCGCTTGTCCTTGAACTTGCAAAGATGACTACTACACAGCAGCATGAAGATGTCGTGAACGGTACAGCCACTCCAGAACTACACAATGATCAAGCAATACTAGACGGATGGGCAAGAAAATATCGTGGAGCGTGTGTAGCAGACCTTGATCTAGCACCAGCCCTGAGTACTCTCCCGAATACCTCTCTTGAAGATGCCATGCTATCTGCGTCTTCGCATGATTACTCGCATCTCACAGTCTTATCTGAGCAAACAAGGTCATTGCTAGGCTACTTACCTATTTCAAAGCTGAAGTCACTCTTCGAATCCAGGCAACTCGACCCTCACGACCCAGTAAAAAAAGCTATGGTGAAGTTCAAGCGCGGAGGTGATAAGAAATACCAGGTCATCACAATGGAAACAGAGCTGTGGGAGTTAGAAGGCTTCTTTAATAACATTGGCCCATACGCGACAGGTACCAAGCAGGACTTTGCTGTCGTGACCGATGGCGGAAGAAAATTCGTTCTTGGTGTAGCCACAAGACATGATCTGGTAGAGTTTGTGAAGAGGCGACCATCGATAACCTGATGACCCTGCCAACGTGAACCTCGAGAGAGGTAGTTGAATTGTACAAGGCTCGAATATATGTGGTCAGAGTTTCGAAGCATCAGTCCTCGACCAAGACGAGCGACGGACTAAGGAAAAGATCCACTTGAGACAGAGACCGATGTCATTCAGTCGTGCTATTGCCAGCTCGGCAAGGTGTCAGTGCTCGAGAAAATCGCTCATGGTTCACATGCAGAGCGAATGTGGAGAGTTAGCTGGTCAAACATCTCGGGAACTAGTGTGCACAAGGTCATGCTTCGAGTTTCTCGAAACGACACGATCTGGACCACGACAAGCTGGATGCAAAGCATCTGTCGGAAAAGCAGTCAGCCTCCAGTGGCGTCTCAATGGAATGATGGTAACGGCATCATCCGTAGCAGCTGCAACACCGCCACAGCATGTGGTGAACCACCAATCAAGAGCATGGCCTGGGCATTATCGAAGTCAGAAGTACAGAATATGCAGGATGTCGAGATGTCTCTTTGAAGCTGCTAACACTTTCTATTTTCTAATCAAGCTTCGTAGACACAATCTTCGGAGAGCATAAAGACATGGGCATATACCGGGTATGTTGAGTAGGACCTGCCTATGGTACGAGATCAATATCAGCGAACATACAGACTCTGAAAGCTGTCTAGGTATGATTATTATTGCAAGTTATGCCAGTTTTCTCGGACACGCGTATCAGTCTTTTTTTGGTGACTTGCGATTTTCGACCGTTGACGCGCTTTAAGGAACAAGTCATGATGCAACGATGCTGCATGGTTCAGTTTCAGCTATTTCTACAGGTCCAGCTTGAGCAGGTGGGATTCACAAGCGTGTGTGGAGGATAAGATAAGTCGCACGCTTGTCCCGCAAAGGGTGCTTCGAGTGGGACTTCGGAGGATTAAAGCCTGGCATTTAACCTTCGAAAACCCTGGCAGATGCCGACTAACATATCACTTGCATATCTAAGCACCGATGGCTTCGGTGGTGGCGGCATCTATATCCCCCGTTGCAGAGACATGTGTTGTAACAGACCAAGCCTGCATAAATCCTTCATAGCGCATGGTATAAACCAAACACGCTGAGCAGGTCAAGCTACGGACATGAATCGAGCAGCTTATCCATACACTCCACCAAATGGAAGCGAAAACGTCAAGCGAACAACAAGGATGAGCTTCTGTCGAACCTGCGTATCCATCAGATGGATCTTTGCGTGCGCGGCCTCAGCTGATACTGGTACAGACCCTCGCTGTCACCACGAGCCCTAATGGTTTGTAGCTTACTGGCATGCGAAACGCCCAAGCTCTCCTTGCACAATACTCACGCGTTATTTGACAAGCTTGCAGAGTTCGAGAAAGGTTCGTATGGCGACCATGACATCCTGTGAACCTTTTCCGCATCGCTAGGCATGAAATGTAATGGCTTCGTGATCCAGTCAATTTCAATTGGTGAAGTTCTAGCAGGCCGCATCATGCTCTAACCACTTTCTGCCTAAAGCCATCGCGTTGTGTTGAACGTGCCGCCGACTCGAAATTTTGAGGCAGACCCAAGCATCTTCAGTAACTTTTATCACTTTCTGCTTGTCGGTCTTACAACGGATGTGCGCTCGCACCGAGATACCCTGGTCGCTGATGAAGCAAAGGGAGAAGTAATGTTTAGACTTCTGCTGGGGACACATTCGAGGCGCAGTTCACGGCTGTTTGAGGCGGAAGACTGGCGTGTCCCACCAAAGCTCAACGCCGTGGATTATTGTAGTAGACCCGTCACTTAGTACTATCGATGATGCGACTCCAGCGAATTATTGCAAACTACCTACCCACGCCTGTTGTACTAAGTACCATGTTGTTCTTGTAGTATATTGATTTCTTCGTCTTTAACACTTCTTGAACAGGCGATATACAGTCGTGAACCTGAACACATACCCTGGTCAACCTTATTGAAGCAGAACAAGAAGCGCTGCTCTGGTTCGTCCTGCCACCATCAACGAAGAAGTACAACCTGCCACTTTGCTACACAACATTTGTCCTGGCAGCGTATGAATTCGCACATCCATCTGCGCAATATCCCGATCGTACATTTCCTTTATTGCTGGTGCAAAGGTTGATTCAATCACTATCACCTGGCTCAAATAATTGCTAGTAGCAATACCACATAATCTTCACAGCGTCGGATTTGCGTTTTCAGAATGGCTACGTTATCACCACCGATCTCTCCTCAGCAGAGTCGTTCAGATCGACAAGACAGGCCTCGTCCTTCGACCGTTATGAGTTTTGCTTCAACCCATTCACATCGAAGCTCGAAGTCGAAGGAAGAACGGAAATTGGAACTTACAGAAACATCAAGGGACAAGAGGAGGCTTGAGGGCAAGTCGGATCCTACCAAAGCTCTACAAGAGGCACAACCTGGTAAGACAGCTACTTGAAATTTTCATTGAGCAATTACTGACCTCTGTTAGCTGCTCAAGCGCAAGCTGAATCAACAAATGAGAACATTCGATTGTTGCAGCACAAAGATGCCGAAGGCAACTATATAGGTAGGTTCCAGCAATGCGCTTTATGTCTCTGTACTAACAATCACAAGCTGATCCTGACCTATCGAATCCGACAAGGCCGCGCATGGAAAGACCCCTTGACACTATCAGATCGTTCAATGCGGCTGCCGAAGGCACCAGCAATAGAAGATCTTCCTACCAGCGACATTGTAAGTATTGTAACACATTTCTCAGAATCTTTTGCTAACAAAGCCCAGCTTCCTACGGCGCGAATGGCTTAGATGCACAAGCCAAGAGAAACAGCCAGTATGGCGCGGGCCCAACACCAATGAGCCCAATGTCACCCAACGGAAGAGCCGGACCACGGCAAATGAACAACGGCTACTACAGCAGGAACAACTCCTACGGTTTCAGGAACGACCAGTACCAGGAGGATGGCCCTCGATCAGCGCATATGAGACACCAGTCACAGCAACAATACAACATGCAGAACGGAGACTCACCAAACAGCTATCACTCGCATCAACCCTCGTACGAAACCATGACTAGCGGCTCAGACGAGATGTCGAAGAGCACGAACCCAAGCTCACAGAATAGTTCATTCGACCAGTTGCACCAAGCGAATATCAAGAGACAGCAAGATAACGGCTATGAGGGCAGCCCGTATCGTGGATATGACCGTAACGGTGGACCGATGCGTAACCCTTATCCACCATCTGCTATGCCGAACGGATATAGCAATCAATACAGTGGTGAAACTGATGACTATGGAATGGTGCAGCCTGTGCCGCCTGCGCGCCGTGCGCCTATCAAACTCGGTGGTGAATCCACTGGGGAAGATGCGTGGAACGGCGACAGGTTGAAGAAAGTGTACTCCCCTCCTCAAAGAGACGAGAAACGAAAGAGTTGGATTAAGAGAACTTTCTCGAAGAAGTCTTAGGTAGACTGGGATGGTTGGGGTTGAACCGGAAAGGAGTCGACATGCTCAGAAATGAACCACATTAATGTTTGGCTATATATATGCCTCATATAATGATCATCTACGCGGGAGGCATAGAGGAAGCGAAAAAAAAAAGGATAATGTAATTACGCTCCTAGTAATAGTCTCATTCTTAGCCAACAGTATCAGCATACTGTAGGTAGATTGTGGAATTGGTTATTCGATGCTTGCAAGCGTCTTCTGAGATGATCGACGAGTACATGACAAGATTGCGTTTCAGTACATATATAAATAAACTCATCAGTGGTCAGTTGACATTTTCCTCGTTAGGTCGCCAATTTTCAGTCCTCCATCATCCAGAGAAACAATCTAGTCCTTATGATCGCCGTTTCCGATCGCGACGTGTTATCCTTCAGCCTTCTCGAAGTTATCCAAGGAGAGTCACTTGTGCTTCTCTCTGGACGCCATAGCTGTAGATCGGAGCGAGTAGTTCCTTCCGCTGGCATATGCACTATCCATGAGAGGTCCTAACGACATTGCTCACTGCTCGCTTGGAGGGCTGACCTAGTCGACAACACGTAAGCGTGCAATTAAGATCCTCAACGCAAAGTTGCATGTAAATCGTGTCTCCTTCAGAGGACCAGGGATTCAGTCTGTATCTTGTCTTTATCAGAGCTCACCCTGCAGTGCTCCAGCTTGATGCAGAAGAGACGTCAACGCATTAACTGGCACCATCTCCCAACTGCACATCTTTCTGAAGCTCGGAGCATCTTCTGAATAGTTCGCCAAGCTCATTCACAATTCGTGATATGGTAGTAATCGACTATCATCACTTCTCCTTCTTCTGTTCACCAGAACGAACACCAGTACCCACGACACCTCTGTCCTTCTGGTCTTCGGTGTCCTCCATCCATGCCACGATGACATATCCAATGAGAACAACGTTTGCCATGAACGCTGCAAACCCACCCGCGTAGGTTGAATTACCTCGGAAGATAGTGATGACAGTCACATAATATGAGCCTAGTGGTATGACGACCATGCCCGCCGTGAAGGCTAGCAGAGTCTTGATGACTGATGCTGATACCACTGGAGTCGTATCCGAAGAGCCAACATTTGGTTGAAGGGTCTTCTCATTGAGCACCGGTGAAGATTGTTGTGGACGACGTTGCTGGAGAGTTGACATTTTGAATTCGGCTGCTCTATATGCTATGTTCTGCTTGAACGGGCCGTGGTTGAGACGGTAATTCGTGTTGACACCTGCCTCTTCTGGTAGATTCGTGGTTAATGTTCTTGCTGGTCAATTAGTTCTGCCTGTTGACAGTTGCCTTACGAGTCGTCTTATGGAAGATGTCGCGTTCGCAATCTGGCCTGATTATCACGATCATATCCTGGAGAATGTTCGTACAGTCATGTCACGAAGAATGGTCGTATGGTTCGTTTCACTACAATGGTATCAGACTGTGCTTGAAAATGTTCCTGGATGTTGACATCGACGTTATGAATAAATTGGGACTTGCATTCATGTTCATCGGTGCTGCTTTTTTTTATTCAGGCACCTCACACCCTATAAATTGATGAGATGGTCGCTAGTATCTTGGTTTAGGTGCCGAGCTTCAGGCTCGAATCCTTCGGAGCGTTAGGGGTTGCTGCTCAGGCATATGGGCGAAGTTCGGTGCGTCACTTCATGGCTCAAACACATCGACGTTGGTAGAGACAGGTATTCATTGTCGCCGCGCGTGGTTATGTCGTGGCTCGTGGCCAGGACACGCGTCAGTTGTCGTGTAGACTTCGACGAACGACAACAAAATGAGTAAACACGACTTTGCAAAGCTCGAACCACGCGTCAAGCACATATCCGAAGCTGCTATTCGGAAGAAATGGAAAAGACTACCTTCTGCAAGCCATACTATAACTCGTGAGGTGATATGGTCAGCTCGAGAGCAGAGCAAGAGACGCAAAAGAGGCAAAGCGAACAGTAATGTGTGCGATGCTCACATACAGGAAGTCATCTCAGAGTAAGCATTGAAGATGTGCCCATGGTCTCAGGCTGATGTACGTAGGTTGATCGATCGTCTGCCTAAGATACCCTTTCCGCCAGGCACAGAGGAACAGCACTTTGATTACGAGGCAAGTCTGAATAGGATGGCAAAGGTCGAAGACCAGCTTAACAGCAATGTGCATTCAATGAACTTGCTGCGTGCTCAAATCCAGAAAGAAGAAGCGCTCCTCAAGCAAGATGAGCATGAAGCGGCTGTTCTTGAGAAAGCTATGCGAGACAATGAAGTTCTGAGACGTGAACAGTCTAGATCTCTTCATGTCATCGCAAGAGATATTGGCATGGACAATACGCAGCGTGACAGTCTCTCGCTCGATCGCGGTGATGCTGTGCGAACCATGATTGACACGTCTGAATTATTGCAAGATGAAAGTATGGCTCCTATAATGGCCCAATTACAAAGCCATCTTGGTACTATGCAGCATAATTTTTCCGAGCTTAGGGATGTCAAGCAGGCCATCAATGAGGTTAGCAGAGAGCTCACAATATATGAAGTTGCACGATTACGGACCTCAGGATGAGATCGAGCTGGTCTGCAGTAGAGCATTACATTCTAACTGTCTATATGCTACAGAGTTGTTGATACAATTGTGTCGAACTACCTCTAATTGGCATCTCCCCAGCGAGCCGAATCTCGCCCTTCAATTACCCACCGGTCACAGAAGTCCTTGTCTGTCACCTCAGTCGCCATTCACCACTGTTCGATATATCCTTGTCTATAAGTGCGTTCGTTCTCGTTGAGGATTGGATGTGGCCAGCATGCAGCATATAGCAGCACATTATCTCAACGGCTTGAAGCAGCAGGCTGTATGGCATGGCAAATATGCCAGTGCATCAAAAAGTCTTCGCTGCGGCGTCAAAATCACTCAACGTCAAAATTTCCTTCCAACAACATCCAAAAATATCGACATCTGTCCTGATCTGCAGCCCCGGTCAGGATCTGCTATACTGGTGAGATGGTTGCACTTACATCGGATCTCATGCTCGGTATCAGCATGGATTGCCACATTTGTGGCATCTGGTTCCAGGTATTACCCAGACTTCTTGACCTTTCGCTTTGCACTTGGGACATTTGACGCCGTTCATCCAATCATGCAGCTATCAAACGGTCAGCTAGTCAACTACATACACAAAGGTCGATCGTACTGGTGTTTGGAAGTCCTCGGAGTTCAGTCTCTGCATTGTGCTAGATACTGGCACAGAATCAAGGGTGTGTTCATCTGTTGTATGAGCCATTGCTGAGTGGGCGAAGTCAAGGAATAGTGTTTGAAGTAATGAGATGTACTTGTGAAGGAGGATTTGATATTGCTTTGGGATGTGGAAGGATGAAGAGCTGCGTGTACAAAGTCAATGTACTTTATAGCCTGGTCTCCTTTATCTCAAAGAAATGGTGTTTTCCGCCTCATTGGTCCCATTGAAGAAACTCCCAAGAAGGTGCAACTTTGTACAACTGACAGAAAAGATATGGAAGCGGTCGGGATAGGTGCATGTGGCACATATCAGAGTTTACAGGCAGTGGCAGCTCCAGACATGATCTCACTGAACTCAAGCAGTCAAGGGCAGATCAAGTACCTGAAGATGTCTTAGTACTGATCTGCGACCTGTCGAAGATGGGCATGATGTATCGCAGAGGTGCAAACATAACAGAGTCGCTGTGGAGCTTGTGCATTAGTTCATGGAGATTATGAGCCATCAGCACGCAGAAGTCAGCGACCAAGCATTGGTGCGCCACTGTCAACGCTGACCTTGTCAGCCGAACGTCCACCCTTCAGCGGTGTCGTGTGTCCAGCGGACCGGACCGTAGGTGTGCAGCTGCTGAAATTCGAGCATGGTGATATGGACGGACGAAAAACAACAAAATATGAAAGTAAATTTGATTCGACGCTGATCCGTGCCAAAGACAGCTTGTCAATCCAGCCGCTAAGCATTAAGACCAACAGGTACCGTCGTTATTCCAACTAGAACCACATTGCAGAACAGTCACGTTTTGTGATAGATCACAATTGTCAAGATCATCTGCAGCAAGCGGCTCACTGGCTTCGGAAAATTTGAAGTAATTCTGTCTTCTGGAAGGACGCTACTCGTTCCAATTCGCCAAACATTACTTTCGAGCGTTTGACAATCTTCAGTACATCATGTGCATAATGCGTGTCGCATGGAGGTGGAAAGCTTGGCGATGAATACTCCACTCCACTGAAGCCGAGTCCATCTTGTTCAGCCAGCAGCAGATACGACTTACACGAGCAGATAAGTGATTACCACTAGCCACGACCTAAAGTCATGCGGAAACACAACTCCAAAATAAATATTTGTATTGAGATATGACATGGGATTTGGTGATGCATGCCTATCGAGTTCAAGTATTTGCATTGTACTCATGTCCAGGTATAGGTCTCAATACAGAAAGTATGATTGTAACAGTGAGCAGTTGTTTACTCAATTCTCAGCACACCGCCGACAGTTCTGTAGACACTGCTCAACTCAAAATTGTCATTGTTGTTGGACGTGTCCAGCCATCAGGCCACATCAGCTCTTTCTTACTGCATTAGGTCCCGTCCATGGAGAAGATTGCCGGATCCCCAACTTTAGCTGCAGGAGAGAGCATACTATACTATTACCCACTAATAACATCGAAGCGTATACTTCTCCTCTCGTATTTGTCGAACAATGTATAGCATGGTCTTTCAGCACTGGTATTTTTCTTGCAGCCTCTGCGAGGATTAGAACATATCTTGAACGTGAACAAGCATTGAATAACTAGCCGTCTACTACTGGGAAATTCGGAAGCATCTGTGGATTGGCCTCGTTTTAGCATGTCAATTTGGTTGTTACCAGGCACTTTAGCTCGGTTATGATTGACGAAGAAGATGTTAGACTGGCCAAGCCAGTTTAAAACCAGTGACAAAGGGGTCAAGATTGAATGGTCGTACAACGCATTGATACTTGTACGACACTTCAGCCACGACGATAGCAGATCGAGCCATGACCTGTCCAGACACCGGATCAGCCAGAAATTAATATCGCTCAACGACATGATGGACATTCAAAACAGCTCGACTGGGTGATATGCTCCTCACCGCCTCTATCCTGGAGTGCTTGATGGACAGAAGTGAGATATTGCTGATCTGAATTGACGTTATGGTCAAGTTCGACGTTATTCTCCTATACAACTTCGACTGCATTTTTGACTCGTACGCGTCTGTTTTCAGTGGCCCTGATCTACACTTGTTCGCCCGCGGCTGAATCCTTATTCTCGAGAATGAATCGCCCCAACATCACTGTGCTCGGTCGAGTCTCATATCTCTTGATCTAACCCCTACTCATGTTACTTGACAATTCTCCAAGCGAAGTCATGTACAAGTCCCTCTATACTGACCTCGAAAGGACAAGGATCTCTGTAAGTTTCAGGTGTCATGTCAGGACTTCGAAAGTGCTCTTGCTTGCGTGATGTGTTTAAGCTTCAAATCAAACGTTCCTCACCTCATTCTTGATCTTCGAGAAAGCTCTTCGCCTCCAGAGACTTAGCTGGACATAACGCTGCAGCTTTTGAGTTTGCTCAGTACTTGCTGATTCAGCCTAACTACAGCACAAGCATAACAAGCATCTTTCGGAGTGACTGCTGCATTTTACTGTCTTCACAATACCTTATTCGACTATCTGGTCAAAATCTCAACTTTACGAGAAGTAACAAAAGCGCGAGAAACGCCTACGAAACCATATATGGTATAGCGGCCGCTGCTTGGCCCGAGAGGGGAAAAGAAAGAAATGTTAAAGACTCTGTAGTATCTCGCTCCTTATCGGATTCTTGACCATAGACCTTCGCATGTATTTGACGAGTAGCCTCATAGTAATGTGCATACTTGAATGCCACAGAAAAGGTGTTCCCTTACGAGCGACATTGACTGGACCTATGACTTTGAACGCCGTATGACAACGGCAGAGCGTTACGAACCCTGTCACGACCTGCATATCAGTACTATCATCGAAAGGACAGAACCTGGTGCGGCAACCTCGCGCAATGATGATTGTTTCTTCCGAAGACTCATACTTGTTGCTCGTGACTGGAAAGCAAAATTGATCGCACTCCATTCCAGCACAACAATTTGGAGCCTGGACTGAGATCGAGTGGAGAGCGCAAACCTTCGAGGATCATAGATCTCGTGAGGACCACCTCAGATCTCGCTTCTGCGCGACCGTTGAGATGCGAAAATTTGCTGACCAGCAGCAAAGAGATCCATCATGGGTTTTCTTTCGTGGCAACGTGGACGCACGGAATCTCGTGGTTGTCCAGCTAACGTGAGCAATGGTCCCTGCGGAAATTGAAGACTATGGACGATAAGCGCATTCCTGATCAGATTTCCCCGCTCACACATTCTGGCCACGTGGGGGGATTTTCAGCTGTAGAGTTACAGTCAACAGAAGGTGAACGTCTATTTTGTTCTACGAGCAAAGAGAGGGGTGTCTCGACCCCAGTCTCGTAAGAGCTGGCTTCCAGCAGACGAGTGGATGCTGACCCAGTCGGTTTAGCGAAAAGTATGACGATGTTGGCCTGCTGGGCAACGACGAAAATCGCGTGCGCCGAGGCCAACCCAAGCTAGAGGAACGAGGATGCATGCCCACTTGATCACGGCAGCAAAGTCCGAGCCAAGCAGCTGCCAATGGTACGACTGTCGTGCCACATAGCTGGAGTCCAGCTCACCTTCGCTGCATGACCGGATGTTGTGTTTCCTTGCTTCTCTTACCACTCACTTTCACTAGCATGACTTAGCAAAAATCTTGTGGACGGAAAAGGTATTTTTGCTTACCCTAGCTAAGTGAAAGTGTTTGCTACTGGCGAACAATTCCGGGCAGTTACAAGCGAGGGTCCAACTAGCTCCGTTCTAGATTTGAGCCGCTCCCCGCTTCAAGTTGTCGACTTTTTTAGTGCATGCACGCGATACAGCTCGCGACAGGGAAAGAACATTTGACAGTTGGGAGTGTCAGAAATATAACCCACGCTATGCCCACCTAGACAACAAAATTCCTGTTACATTCTGCCACGTTCTGTAACACCACACAGAATCGCAACAGACTCGAGCCGACGCACTAGTCAATATGGACGGCAAGGAGGTCGACTACAATGGCAAAGAATTCGATTACAACAATGCTGCTGCAGATAAGGAAACCAACTACGATGGCAAAGAAACCAACTACGAGGAGAAGCGACGCTTGAGCCATGCTCGAGTGCAGGAAACCTTGAACCAGTTGGACAATCCTTCCGAGACAGAGATCTCGTTCGGAGCTATCATCAAAGGCAGTGCAGCTAACCCGCTCACACCATTCGAGAAGAAGGCAGCTCTAGTGAATGCTGAACTCGACAAATTCGGCTTTGGCAGATACCAATGGTGCATCTGGTTCCTATGTGGTTTTGGATATTTCCTGGATCTGGCTTGGTCTCAAGGTGTCGGTCTGATCGCTACAGCTATCTATCAGGAGATGGGTGTGCCAGCTGACGAGACTGGTCGAATATGGTCACTTGCAAATGCAGGTCTTGCTGTCGGAGCATTCTCTTGGGGTATCATTGTCGATATCATCGGCAGAAAATGGGCCTTTAACCTCACCTGCCTGATCACATCCGTATTCGGTCTGCTATTGGTATGTTGCTGTTTGCCATTGTGCGGATTTTCTTGCTGACAACCAATTATAGGCTGCTCCGAAGTACAACTACAATGCAATTTGCGGCATTTACTTCTTAGCATCTATTGGTCTAGGTGGTAACATTCCCATCGACGCCACAATCGCCCTTGAGTATCTTCCTCAGAACCGCCGTAACTTTGTTACGCTCCTGTCCATGTGGCAACCCATCGGTGTAACTGTCGCTTCAGCCATCGCATACGGCACGGCTGCGAAGCCAAAATGGCGATGTGATATTAAACTGCCAGCATGCAATCAGGTCCCTAACGGCACAGCTTGCTGCACAGTTTCGAGCAACATGGGTTGGAGATATCTTGTAATCATACTCGGTTGCATGACGCTGTTCGTTTTCTTCTTGCGATTCGTGGTCTTTAGATTCTACGAGTCTCCAAAATTCCTTCTCAGTAAAGGTAAGGAGCAAGAAGCTATCGATGTATTGCACAAAATCGCCAAGTTCAACAAGGCACCTCCACCAGAACTTACGATCGACATGTTCCGAGAGATCGACGAAACCTCCTCATTGACCTCGAGAGAACCAGGCCAACAGCCCAGCACTGCCGCACACTCCAAGCAGGTTCTGAAGAACGTTGCCCACAGTTTATCTCATTTGAAGGCCCTGTTCACCAACAAACTGCAGACCTTCATTTTCGTCCTATTGGCAATCGCTTACATGGGCGACTATTGGTCTTTCAATCTTGCAGGATCCTTCTTGCCTATCATTCTTCTCAGAAATAACGTCGCCACAGGAGGTTCTGTTACTTCAACATATCAGCAGTACCTCGCAATTTACACCCCAGGTATTATCGGCGCAGTATTTGGTCTTATCTCGGTGCAATTACCCTTGGTCGGTCGAAAGTGGTCACTTGTATTCTCTGCACTCTGCCAAGGTCTTTCCATGGCTCTGTACACACAGGTGGGCACTATTGCGGGCTATGTTGGACTCAATGCCTTGGAATACATCATGCAGACTGTACGTATACCTTTCGCAAAGGAATCATGATGAAAGCTAATGTCTTCAGTACTTCAACTCAGTGCTTTATGCTTCAGCACCTGAACTCTTCGACACAGCTTACAGAGGAAGCGCCAGCGGCATGCTATCGTGCCTCGGTCGTATCGCTGGAATCGTTGCACCATTTGCAGGTAGGATCACAAACTCTCGTATTCCGATTTTATGCTCACTCGTATCTAGGTCAAGCCTACCTTGCATCACAGAGCTCGGGTATTTTGTGGCTCGGTGCCGGTGGTATCTGGCTATCTGCACTCATGATGGTATTCTTGCCTGTGGAGATGAGAAACAGACAGATGTTTTAGACATTGGGACAGTCCTCTGTCGTCGGTCCGGTACATGGGCTCGAGCACTAAGACACACTAGTACATCAAGCATATTGTGCACAGATTATACATATCCAATAGAATGCAATACCTCAGGTTCTATACAGTATTGGATTAGGATGTTATGGTCGTGCTTAGGGTTCTCCTCCTTGGTGTTTCGTAGTAGGCCCGATTGCCCGGCTTTACCACGGCTTCAAGGTTGTTTCATAGGGTACCGGAGCCTAAATTAAAGGCACCTGCACCTGAGTTCAAACGTGGGTTCATTTCCAGCAGCCACAACCGAGCATCGCACGTGATCCGGAATGGAGTGTACCGTTTTGGAGTGGAAGTGGAAGCTAAACTTCCCAGCCTCACTTCAATTCATCACAACATTCGCTAAATATCCCTGAGGTCTTGCCAGCGGGACTGTAAGGCACGGGCAAGCAAGTGAGCCAGCAGAGTACTTGTATATATTCAAACACCTTCTGCGCTAGTTCCCGATTGACCTATATGCATACTCGAGCGGAAAGTTTGATTCGCGACTGAACAGCTCAAGCTTCTATTATGCCGCTTGGCCTTAAGTACAACGTTGATACTTACAGTAATTGCTGACACAACTGCGAGAGTCAGTTGCATCATGTCTGTGATATTGGATATACATGGATCCCAATGTACATAGGTCCACAAGTTATCGGTCCAGTTACGCCAGTCTAGTAGGCTCTGAGCATTCCAGCCTTGAGCGGATCGGCCACGGATATGGTGGCGACGTTTACTTGACCGGTAATGCCACCGCTCACTTCGGCGATGCGATCTCCTCACGCAGCGATTTGATCGACTCTCAGGTCACCAATCGAGCAGAGGAAGAACGTCGACGAAGAGTTGACTTGCTCAGTATGTGTTTCTTCTCACCTGTGCGGTGCCTGAATTGACAAGTTCTTGCAGAAGTGAAGAATGCGTTGCATTATGATGGACTAGAAAATCGCAAAGCCAAGCTGGAAGTCGCGTCTGAGTCCTCCGTGCAATGGATATGGAACACTGACTTTCGTGATTGGCTTCAGAACGATTCAGCATTCTTCTGGATTACTGGAAAACCTGGTTCGGGAAAATCGACTCTGGTCAAATACCTCAGCGAGTCAGACCAAACCAGACTTCTCCTGAGTGGTAGCAGGTCTGAGCAATCTATAGTCCTGGACTTCTTCTTTGACTTCGCTGCAGGTGCTGGCATCGCAAATACCAAGAAAGGTCTACTGCGATCGCTCCTGTTTCAATTGGTATCCAAATGCGGTCCAATCGCCGATCTTGTGCAAGAACGGTACGGTCATGCTCTTGATGGGAATTGGCGCGAGCTTGAAGCTGAACTCCTGAACTTGTTCTGTGATGCCGTGCGTGCAACCACGACCAAATGTTGTGTTTTCGTCGACGGACTTGACGAGATTTCGACTAGTGCAACCACTTCAGGCACAGCCAGGGATCTAGTCCGCACTCTTAAGATCTTGCAGCAACGATCGAACGTGAAGATATGCGTATCTGGGAGACCCCAAGAAACTGTTAGCAGGCTTTTGTCTGCATTTCCGGGCTTCCATATACAAGATCACAATGCTGCAACAATCAGAGACTATATAGACAACGCTTGCCAAGAATTGACCCCAGAAGAGATCGAAAGTTCTCGGGCGCTCTGGTCGTTCATCGAATACGAGGCCAATGGAGTCATTCTGTGGGCACGTTTTGTTGTCGATGAACTGATTGAGCGCCTTGTCATTGGCGCGACCACCAAAGAGTTACAAGAAGTTGTTCAGGCCTATCCAGATCAGCTAGAAGGTGTGTATGAACGAGTACTCGAAGATTTACTGGAAGAACAAAAGCTGCATGCAGCGGTGGCTTTCTACGCGATCGAGCATGGTCTTACCCGCTTTACCACAGGCCGCGAATTCTCATCTTACGAATTCTTTGTCACTTGGGTCATCATGGTTGAGACATTGGACCAAGCAATCGAATTTGATAGTGGCTTCGACCTGCGAGCCTTCAGAATTCGTATCGAAGCATTGCTTGGAGGTCTACTGGAGTTCTCCTCGCAGGACACTGTACGTTTCGTACACACCACTCTCGAAAGTTTCATCCGCAAATCACCTACCTTTTCAAATATCGTCGACAAGTTCATTGTTCCTATGTACAAGGATGGTATGGCTGGACAAGTGTTCATTTCCATTATGGCTCAAGCCTTGAACGAGGTCGTAGTCGATCTTGACCAGATTGATTTCAGCTCGATTGCCGAAGATATCGACAGTAGCTATATTCAGCAGGATATGATGTCGCACATACACGTCAATGACACTAACAGTCACTTTTTGCACAGAATTCGCTATCTACTCTTGACGATCGAGCGACTTGGGCTCGTGCTGACGGACACGAAAAGTCAAGCTCATAGTGTTTGGGCGGTAGTAAGCTCTTCTTTGTTTGAGCTACATCCACTCCTATGTCGAGATCGATCCTGTAAATGCGAGGAAGAATATCGTTATCTGGTAGGATCTTCCAAGACTCCTTACAGATTTTGGAAGGAGCGATGGTGTTTGCGGTTTCTAGCAAACCACGACCTATACTTTGCTTACGAGCATGGTGTACAGGAGATTCTATTGCATCGACCATATCTCACACAGGACATTCTGGAAGTCACGATAGACGTAGTGAGAAAGGCACAATTACAGCTGGCGAATGCAAAATCGAAAGCGGACGCAGTCATGGATACTCTTGTCTTCGGATTCAAAGGCCACCTGCTCATCGAAATGATCCTGGCTGACCAGGGACTGGAAGCTGAAGACCTGACTATAGCTCAGATTATTCATTTTGATGCTGGTTCTCGCTTTCTATCACGGCTGAAAGAGATTGCACCTGCACAATTGAAAGACGACCATGTAGAATCTGCATGGTTCGCATACCCATCCGCGAACGTATTATGCTGCTGGGCATGGTGTTCCGATCCATGCTTTGATCGTCACACGCAAAGCTCCCGTCTGCAGTTCCTGGTTGACGCTGGATTCGACGTCAATGCAAAGGCGTATGATGGTGGCACTGTCATGCATGCTCTATTCGACTACCGCGAGCCTATACCAGTGCCAAATCATACAAGGATCCATCATATTACCTGGCCCTACAACAGGACCAAGTTCGACTTGCTTAGACAAGCTGGCTTCGACTTCAATGGTACACATGCCTCTGGTCTCTTGCAGCATGTACGTAACTTCCGAGCCGGTCTCCGTGAGAGAAACCCAGAATGGATGAAACTGTCGAAAGGTGACCTGGCTAAGCTGGACGATTTTGATCTATTTGTCGAAGGCATCCTCGAACCACTGCTTCAGCCCCCCGAGCCAAGCACGGATAGACCCAGCACACCTGTAATATCGCAAGCACTACAAAGAACGAACTCAATGAGGAGACCTCCTTCCAGGTCATCCACGCTCGAAGGAGCGGTTGAGGCAATATCGTCGAGTCTGCCAAGAGCATCTCGGACGCGTTGGTATCTGCGGAGGAAAGATTCACTTGATCTAACATCAACTCGTCGAGCGACATACCATCGAGATGGCGCAGCCCAGGTACCGATCTACGCCTCTGTAAGTAGACGGAAATCGCCAGCAGCATCAATCCATCCCAGATCCCCCGTATTTGTGACGGCTCCACAGAGCAGGGTCGGTAGTGCTATCCCCGACTCATCAGGAGCAGATTATGGACCGTTCTTGTTGACAACATGAACAATTAGTGGACGTTGTTGACTATTCCTCGTCAACCTCAGAGCTGCCCTACATTCTGGTCCACAACCATTATGGTTGCATGTCTACATTGTTTCGTACTCACCTGGACAGAGTACGTAGCACCCCAAAACTGAGCCCTAAACGGATCTAAACTCATCCATCTCTAAGCGCTGATTACAGGTGGTACATCAGCAAACTGAGCCTGAACTCAAAGAAAACCGAGCTGGAATTCCAAGGTTTCGACTTTTGCGTCAATATTGATCGCAGAGCACGAGCTAAGGTGGTCCTGCCTAAAGACCAGCTACAAGGCGATGAAACCAGAGCCTCTAACATAGAGCCTAAACCGCAGTCTTGGGTACAGATCTAGATGTCGGGTAGATGTATCATGGGGCTCGTCGCTACGAGATATGGTATCATAATTGAGCAATGGAATGCCGAAAAACAAGACTTCAATATACGTACTATAGACGGTTCTGCACTATTTTGCCGAGCTTGCAATAATATTACGATTGTAGCTGGAGCTTGATCTTGTAAGCTGAACTTTGCATACGAAGGAATTGCAAATATTATACCCATGGTTTCCCACTATTTTCCTCCTTGTTTGATGGTCTCGGGAAAGACTACCTTCCAGGAAAAGTCCGAGCATCATCAGAGTGTGCTCTTGCATACGACCGTTCCCGTGGCGCATCGTAGAATTGTGGAGATGGTTCATCTATCGGCACGTATGTGACTGCAGGATTCTCCTCGACGTAATAGCGACCAGTGGCAGGGTCGTAAATAGGATTTACATGTAGATAACGCACTGGCTGAGAGTAGCTTTGACTGTCAGCATGAACGGGCCGATCGTAACCGTGGTGATGGTAAGTGTGTGGTGGAGACGACTCTTGGTGATATGTAGTCCTGGAAGCGATTGAGGAAGGATCTCCGTCGTGGTATAATTCGATGAATCGGGGCCTATTGTGGCGTCCTGCAGCGAATGTTGGCTCTCTCGCATCGCGATCTGACAGCTGAGCGTGATCTTGATATACGCTGAGTGATGCAGAATGTGAAATCGTCGTTGAAGCTGTCCTGGACGGATGTGTACTTTGAGCTTGCGCAGCTCCCGATTCTGCCATCTCGGTATCAAGGTGGGCATCGATCTTGCTCAAAAAGTCATCGGCTTCGTCCTTACGGCCTCGACTGT